>SIJG01000016.1:1536641-1759141 GCA_023374025.1 Heterodera schachtii
TATACACTGCAAACTGAATTTTGTAGCGGACAGAAGAATTGGTGGCATTGGCAAATGCCTAAACAAAAATGTATCGAAATTCAAAGACTGTCAATCAGTTTCCATCTCTTTGAAATAGCTGATCCATAAAAGAGGGGTACCATCAGTAATAATTACCCAAATATTATAAGAATATGACCAAACACACCTCTTTGAAGCTGTTGACCCATTCGAGATTTAGTGGACCCATATAATCATGGCGATAGAATCGCTTCGGTTGACCATTTTTGCTCGGCGTGTGTAACCATTTTGACAACGCTTGGCCAGCAGTTGCATTTGGTCCATCATCACAAATTGGATCGGGCAACAGAAGACCAGTATTGATTGAATGCAATTGATCAAGATCAGTGAGAATTGTCGGTGAAGTGCGACTGCGCAAATTGTCCAAATCATCGGCATAGTCAATGCGCAAATGACGAATGTTTGTCACAAAAAGGGGCCAAATCTGACGGACAAAAATATCCCAAATTGGCTGTTCATCTTCGGTTTCGTCTGAACGCACATCCAACCCCAATTTGGTGCCCATTCTGTCCCAAATTTGCTTGTTGGAACGGAGAAATTCAATGACAGAATGGTCAATGTACCTGACGAAACAAAAAAAAAATGCTACAAAAAAAAAGTTGAAAATTACTCAATCTGAAGATCCTTAAAACGAATTTTGTTGTGTAGCGGACGATCCGGCAACGGAAAATCCAACATTTTGTCATCGATATTCACAGACAGTGTCGGTTCTGGCCCAATGCCCTCGCCAATTATTATTTCTCTCCAAAGTGTGAATTCGCTTTTGCCATCAAAATGTGCGTCCACCAAAACATCGAAACGGTCGGAAAGCAATGCAATTTTGAGACCAAGTTCAGCACGTTCAAAAGATGGAAGAATGTCCATCCACACATCTCCACAAATCCAACTGAAATACGTACGTAAAACGTAAAATACTTAAAAAACAAAAGTGGGGAAAAAGTGCATGAAGATTCTATCACATAAAAATTTCTCACATTT
The DNA here is from genome assembly GCA_023374025.1 of Heterodera schachtii. Taxonomy (NCBI): domain Eukaryota; kingdom Metazoa; phylum Nematoda; class Chromadorea; order Rhabditida; family Heteroderidae; genus Heterodera; species Heterodera schachtii. Next base: position 1,537,680 of record SIJG01000016.1, read on the forward strand.
TCCTTAAACGTCGGTTCATTTTGCGGCAATTAGCAGCACAATTATTGTCGTAAGTTGTGATTGCGAAAAATGAAATTAGGTAACTAAACTAAAAAAACTTTATTTATACAAGTTTATGGGAAGAGTCTGACGGAAAAATTTTTTAAAATTAAATTGCTTAGATTTTGACCAAAACAAGTTTTTTTGCTAAAATTTTTGAAAATCTAAAGGAATAGGTGGATCGAAGGCGAGGGAAATTTTGCTTGATGTGAAACTGAGAAAAAAATTCATCCTTAAAATTTGAAATTTCGTTAAAATGACGCCATGAACATAATGCCATAACATTCAAAAAATTCAAATATCTTTTTTATTTTTCCTTTATTCCTTAAAAGCTTCATAAAAATTCCCAAATTCCAAAACAGTTAAATCAATTTTGATCTACATATTCAATCAGCACTAGGAGCCCCTGGTTTTTTACTGTTTTTTGGCCATTTCTAAAAAATTTCTTATTCCCGGCAATTACCCGGACTCGAACTAAGGTAATTAAGAGCCGTAATATTTGTTTGAAAAATCAATAAACAATAAATTCATAATGATCTATCATCATCATTTGCCAAATAATCCATTCATTCATTCTGCTGACCACTGTGCCCGGGATTCGAGAACACTTTTTCGTTGCTTTGTCCCTCCGCTGGTGGAGACAATGGCCTAAATTAAATGAAACAATTTGAATTTTGATTAGAAATTTAATAATGGCAAATGCCATTTATTCACTGCTCGCTCACCCAAGGGAACTTTTGGAGCCACTGAAAAAAAAAGTGACATTGTATGCCAAGGTCAAATCAAAAGCAAAGAAATCAAATTTCTGATTTATCATATTAAATTGCTTAAATGATTTAATATTACAGGATTAATGGCTTTCAGTTTCTTTCCGAGTATTAGCAGTCTTTCGAACAAAAATCCGCAATTTTGATTTTGAATTTTAAAATCGGAATTGGTCGAAATTAGTGTCAGTTTTCATGATTAGAGTGACCCCAAAAACTCGAAAACAATTTTATGGCACTAAAACAGTGAAATTGACGAAATGCATTAAGAAAAGACCAGCCCCTGTACCTGAAAAGGGGTGCTTTTAAGACCAATAATGAGTTCTAAATTACTCAATTTGAAGGTCATTAAAGCGAATCGCGGAGAAATCAGTGCCATTTTGATGCCGATTTTAGCACGGCCAAAAAATGGGCAAATGTCCACCCAAACATATCGTTGCACACCCAACTGAAATGGGCGGAAACTCCGATTGTTTAATGGATAAAATGCCAAATTTGGCTGACATTTTCATCAAAGTTCGTTTCACTTTCTTGGCCACGCGAACAGTTCGCCGTCCTAATTGTTGCTTTTCACCAATTGTTGCAGAAGAAATTAAGCAAAGGTCGGCGGAGGAAAATTTTTCCTTTTTTTTTTAGTGGGCGGCGCAATTAAAATGAATTTTATCTAAAGTTTTTTATTAGCTCCTAGGGCGAGGATTCTTAGGTTTTTTATTTATTTTTTTCTGCGGCTTTAATTTGATGAGAAATGCCGTTTCGGAGTCTCACCCAATGCAATTAATGCCACCCCAGAAAATAAATTGGACATTGTTCAAATTGTCATCCAAATTTTTGTCGATTTCCCATTGATCCGTCGCCGCTTTTTCACTAATTGGACATTTCTTCAACAGCCAATCACCACCACCATAACGTGACATTTCCTCCAGTGTCAGCTTTTCGTTGGTCCGTTCGTTCACCAATTTTAAAGGTAATTAATCAATTAGTCAGTCAGTTGTTTAATGAAATATGGCCGGCCACCTCTTTGAAATTGTTGACCCATTTAAGATTTGGTGGATTCGAATAATAACGATAAAAACAATTAATCAGAACATCTCTGTGAGCCCCTGTTTTTTTTTAATTTTTAATCTGCTGGCTACCCTGGTAATACTGGAGAATCTGGACTTCACCCAAAAAAATAATTTTTCTGTTATGAAAAGACCAACCCGGGGATTTTCGGGACTTTTGATCACGAATATGATGTCAGATTTGCAAAAATTATTGATAAATTTTTAACGAACTTCGTTAGTCAGCGCGCCGCAGGCATCTTTATTAAATTTGGGTAAATGTCTTTGCATTTTTCGAACAATTACTGATCATGATTCTGGCTGGCATCTTTATTCCGGCCAATTTCGAATTCCCGACTAAGAAAACCAATAAAATTGGTTTTGAGGCCTCCGATAAACATTTATCACCAAATTCCAATTGACCATCTCAAAAATGATCGGCTATTTCTCAAGTACATATATTGAACAAAAATTCTAAAACAAACAGACAAATAAATAAAGCATTTCTGAGAGAGAATAAGCATCAAATTCATTTGCAATTGATGAAATCATCGACCATTTCTCAAATAAATTAATTCACTTCCGCGCACTCAGACGACATTTTGGTTGCTTTGATCCGCTTCTTCGTCCGTTGGTGGAGACAATGGCCTAAAATTAAGTTTTTATTTTAATCAAATTACGTTGTTGCTGCTCTCACCCAATGCTATGATTGCCACGCCACAAATTAAATGTGACATTGTTCAATTTGCCGTCCAATTTTTCGTTGTTTTTCCACTGAATCGTCGCCGCCTTTTCACTAATTGGGCATCGCTTCAACAGCCAATAAACAGCAGAACGTGTCACTTTCTCCAATGTCAGCTTTTCCTTGGTTCGTTCATTCACCGATTCAAATGGCTCAACAGTTGGCATTGTTTTCACACGATCAATTCGAATAATGTAACTGACGGAAGAAATGGCACGGAGAAATGCCTAAACAAAAACCAAACGCAAATCAAAGGCAATCAAATCAGTCAAAATATAGCTGGTCACCTCTTTCAAATTGTTGAGCCATTCAGGTTGACCACGATAATCATGGCAATGCAATCGCTTCGGTTGACCATTTTTGCTCGGCGTGTGTAACCACTTGGACAACACTTGGCCAGCAGTTGCATTTGGCCCATCGTCAGCAATTACGTCGGGGCACAGATAATAGGAATCGATTGAATTCAGATGATCAAGATCGTTGAGAATTGTCGGTGAAATGTGGCGACGCAAATTGTCCAAATGATCGCCACCGTTAATGGCCAACTGGCGGATGTTTGTCGCAAAAATTGGCCAAATTTCACGGGCCAAAACATCCCAAATCGGCATAATAACATTTGTGTCTGATTCTATTCGAATGAGCAAGTCGGTGCCATTTCTGTCCCAAATTTGCTTGTTGGAACGGAGAAATTCAATGACGGAATGATCAATATACCTGACGAAACAAAAAATGCTTTAAAATGCTACAAAAAAAAAAACAGTTGAAAATTACTCAATCCAAAGGAAGTGAAAGCGGATTTTGTTTGGAAGCGGACGATCCGGCAAAGGTAATTCCACATAATTGCCACCAATCAGTACAGACAGTGTCGGTTCTGGTCCAATGCCCTCGCAAATTGTTATTTCTCTCCAAATTGTCAATTCCGTTTTTCCATCAAAATGCGCGTCAACCAAAACATCGAAACGGTCGGAAAGCAATGCAATTTTGAGTCCGAGTTGAACACGGTTAAAAGATGGCAGAATGTCCATCCAAACGTCGCCACAAATCCAACTGAAACATGGGAAAAAAGAATTTAGTAAATGAAAAAATTGTGTAATTAAAAAAAAAAAAATTTTTACCGTCTGTTCATTTGTTTTGCTGCAATTAGCACACTTTTGCCGTTTTACAATTAATTAGGTAATTGGTGTCACAAAAATTCAGAATATGGAATGAGAAGGAGGAGAAGAAAAAAGGCATTTTTATACTAAAATATTAGCCTAGAAATTCGGGGGTTGGAAAAGTCGGCGTTTGTCGGTTATAAAAAGGAATGGGTCGTTTGACGCAAAAGCCATTCAATGAAATATTCTTTTGATCAAAACACCTTTTATTTACCAGAGTTTTCCTCTCCTTTTTTTGCCATGACTTCCAATAATAATAATTTTCTGTTGTTTATTTTTCTGATCGTCGCATTGTTTCTCAACGACGGCTTATGTCAGCAACAAAACACAACAACAACAACAACAGCAAAAACAGCAGCAGGTGCTGTGATTTTGATGAACAGCAATTTTTGAAATCCAAAAAATTAAACTTTTTAGAGGCTTTCCCATTAAAAAAACGAAAATTGAACACGTAAATTCCAATGGTAGTGGTGGGATGGGACGTAATCGCAATTTTCGTATCGCGGACATTTTTTCACAAGATTTTCTACCGCGTTTTGTGTCTAATTTTCGATTTGGTCCGTATTCTATCCACCCCATTGTACATATGAGGCAATCGGAATTCCAACTTTTTATGTGTAATATGATTATGTCCAACTTTTGCCGTCATTTTTCGGCATCCCAATCAGACTTTTGTCGGGAATTGGAATAAAAGCCCCCCCCCCAAATCAACGGGAACGGCGTTTCATGCGTCAAATGTCTTCCCCCACCCGTCGCGGATTCCATGGACAAATGCCATGAGAGCATTTTGGCATTTGGTGACTGAAGACGGCCGGCACATTTGTCTTGGAAAGAAATTGAGGATTTTGAAATGCGAAGTGAAAACGGATGGATTAAGATTACGGGTGATAAAAGGATTTGATAAATCATCATTGTATTGTTGATAATTGTATTTGTCCCTATGTATATTATATGTATGTGAATTTGTTTTGTTATTGCATATTTCTGTCCATTTTAATTTTGTTTGAGTGATGTTCTCTTATATGTGTCTTGGAAAATTTTAAAAAGAATTTATTTGGTTTTAATCAAATTTTATAAGTCTTGTTTAGGAGTCCCCATTTTGTCCATTTTTCCGCATTTTGAACCGCGCCAAAAACAATTCAATAGGCTTAAACTTTTTAATTGATATTAAAAGTATTTGTATTTGAACAAAAGAACAAATAAAAGAAAAAAAGAGAGCATCAAATCAAAATCCAATTGGTTGAGATCATCGACCATTTCTCAAATATAATTAATTTTCGTTGCTTTCGTCCGCTTCTTTCTCTTCTTCCGCTGCTGGTGGCGACAATTAAATAAGCCTTGGTATGGTTTTAATAAAAGGCCCTATTAGCCTCCAAAATTTTAGCTGAGATACAAAAGAGTTATGGCCAAAAAGCCTCAAAAATTGAATTTGACTCAAATTTTTCTCCAAAGGCTTTTTTTCATTTTTGGTGTCCAATCAATGAATGACCGATAATTTTTCACTTCAGACCCCCATTCTTACCAGTGCTTTTTCCCATTTGCCCTACCGGGAATTCCCGCCCCGGTCCCGTACAACCCTAATTTCAATTGATACTAAAGAAATTGCATAAAAAAGCAAGCAAATAAATGTATTAAAGAAAGAATTAACAAAAGCATTTCTGAGAGAAAATGATGGCATAAAATCAAATTTCAATTTTGTGAGATCGGTCATTTCTCAAATATAATTAATTCATTTCCGCGCAGTCCGACGATATTTCGATGCTTTGACCCGCTTCCTCTTTTTCTTCGTCCGCTGGTGACCATAAGGCCTGAAATTAAATACAATTTGAATTTGTGTGAATTGAATTATCTTTTACAAATTACCCAATCGAACTTTTGCCATCATACAAATTAAATTGAACATAGTTCAAATAGTCGTAGTTTTCCCATTGAATCGCCGACGCCTTTTCACTAATTGGACATCGCTTCAGCAGCCAATCACCACTACTTCCATAACGTAACACATTCTCCAATGTCAGCTTTTCTTTGGTTCGTTCGTTCTCCAATTCAAACGGTCCAATTGGTGTTGAATCATAAAGTTCAAGTCGAATTTTGTAGCTGACTGAAGCGGTGGAACGGAGAAATGCCTTAACAAAAAGGAAGCGAAAATCAAATGCAATCGATCAATTAGTTGTTTAATGAATAGGCCGACCATCTTTTAACCAGGGGGTTACCGAACCACGAACCCAAATTCGAATAAAAAGTCGAAAATTCAAATTCCAACTTTTCGTTCGAATTTGGGTTCGGAAAAAAGACCGCTTTTAAAGTACGCCTGAAAGCCCACCTCTTTTCAAATTGTTAACCTATCCGATTAAAAATTTTGAATTTTTTTTCTAAAATTGAGTGATGCCAGCGGTATTATACTCAACTTATGAGAATGTGACCAAACGCACCTCCTTGAAACTGTTGACCCAATCTAAGTTCACTTTTTTGTCAAAATCCGCACAAAACAATCGCTTCGCCCGTCCGTCGGTGGTCGGAGTGTGTAACCATTTGGTCAACGCTTGGCCAGCAGTTGCATTTGGCCCATCGTCAGCAATTCCATCGGGGAACAGTCCATAGGAAATGAATGAATGCAATTGATCAAGATCAGTGAGAATTGTCGGTGAAATCAGGCGACGCAAATTGTCCAAATGATCGCCATCGTCAATGCCAAGATGGTGAATGTTTGTGGCAAAAACGGGCCAAATTTCACTGGCCAAAACATCCCAAATTGGCTGGACATTTGAAATAGACAATTCCAATTCGCTGCCACTTCTGTCCCAAATTTGCTTGTTGGCATGGAGAAATTCAATGACGGAATGGTCAATGTAGCTGAAAAGGGAACAACATACAGAAAAAAGTTTTAAAACACACAGAAAATGACAAATTTACTCAATCCGAAGGAGACAAACGCGGATTTTGTTGGGCAGCGGACGGTCCGGCAATGGAAACTCCACATATTTGTCATCGGTCCATTCAGACAGTGTCGGTTCTGGTCCAATGCCCTCGCAAATTATTATTTCTCTCCAAATTGTCAATTCCTTTTTTCCATCAAAATGCGTGTCCACCAAAACATCGAAACTGTCGGAAAGCAATGCAATTTTGAGGCCAAGTTGGGCATGGTCAAAAGATGGGAAAATGTCCATCCAAACGTCGCTACAAATCCAACTAAATTTGTTTTTAAAAAATTTGGAAAATGAAAAATTTGCAATTTTAAAAAAATTTATAATTTTTCAGATACTAATTGCTGACCGTCGGTTCATTTTGGTGGTTCAATTAGCACAATTTTCCCTTTTCCAATTGATTAATTGGTGTGTCATAAAAAGCAAAAAAAAAAAAAAAATTATGTTAACTTAAAAAAGAGAGAACAACAATTAGGAAAAATAGGAGAGCAAAAATAACACAAAAACATAATAACAAAAACATTTTGGGCTGGCTCTATTATAGTATAGTTTGTCCCATACAATTTTTTGGATTTCAAAATAATAAAAAAAATCGATTAAAATGTCTTGTGTTTTTACCAATGATTTTTACATCAAAAACCCACCCCCACCCCTGTGGTTTTTCGTAAGCTCACGAAAGTGCAAAAGTGCCGAAAATTCTATCATTTAAAAATTCCTCACATTTAAAAAAATTTATCCTTAAATTTTTAAGGCAAGGTTAATCTTGGATATTCGCCCCATAAATACATAAATTTTTATCAAGTGGCTATTTTATGTAAAACTATCACCAAAAACTCCCAAATTTTAAATATATTTTTCTGTTTGTGACTTTTTATTCCTTAGGGTAACAATAGTAAAATTCGAAGGAAAGCACCAACAAATGAAAGAGAGAGAATTCTGAGATAAAACGAAAGATCAAATCCGTTTCCAATTGGTGAGATCGTCGACCATTTCTCAAATAAAATTAATTTTCATTGCTTTCATTCGTCCGCTTTTAATGTCCACTTTACGTTTTATGAAGCTTCTTGCATTGCGTGAGAGAGAGAGTGAAAGCAGCTTTTGCTTGGCTCTATTACAGTGTATACGACTATAAAATAATTTGACAACTTTAATTTATGGCCAAAAGTTTAGAAAGTCAAATTTTCTGGCCATAATTTTTTAGAAATTTTGCAGAATAACAGAGGAATCTTGGGGCTAGCTTTTGATTGGGCTCTCTATACACAAAATGATTTGACAATTCTTTAATTTATGGCCAAAAGTTTAGAAAGTCAAATTTTCTGGCCATAATTTTTTAGAAATTTTGCAGAATAACAGAGGAATCTTGGGGCTAGCTTTTGATTGGGCTCTCTATACACAAAATGATTTGACAATTCTTTAATTTATGGCCAAAAGTTTAGAAAGTCAAATTTTCTGGCCATAATTTTTTAGAAATTTTGCAGAATAACAGAGGAATCTTTGTGCTATCGAGTGATATCAAAAATATTGAATTCGGGTGTTTCTAGAAAAAGTTATTGGTACATTAAAATTGCCAAATTATTTTATGGCCGTGTGAACTGCAATAGAGCCCCCCTTTTGCTTTTTAATTGATGTCGGTCACATTTAATTTTTCACACTTCATTTAGGCGATTGTCTCCACTAAATGTGGATCAGATGACGCAAAAGAGTGCCGAGCCCAGCGGAAGAAAAGTGTGAATGAATTATTTGGAAATGACAAATGATGGATCATTAGGAATGGAAATTGATATGCTGCTGGATAATTGCTCCTCACATTTATGTATTGTTTTGCTTCTTTCGTTTGAATGCATTTAATTTGTTTGTTTTGTTGAAAATATTGAGTTTAATGATTGGTAAGAGTTGGATTCAAGGGATAAACCAAAAATACGTTTTAATGGTTCTTAAATGACGTATAAATTAATCGGTATGATCATTTTCTGGCGTAAAACCGACGATTTCAGGGTGAAATACAATTTTTTTACCGAAAAAATAATTGGGTAATTATAGCATTTTAAAAGGTCAAATTCAGACAAATTTAGTATCATTCGAAAACTCTTGGTAAGTCAAGTCTAAAAGTCAAAGAAAAATATCAAAACGGAGCCATCTAAGCACTGGGACAACTGATTCCCAGTGAATATAGACATTTCAGTATTCAAAAAAAATTTTCAAGAATACACGAATAAATTCTTATTTCAATTATGAATCCGAAAAAGGATTAATTGACCATTTCTCAAATAATAATTCGTTGTTTTATGGGTTTTCAGGATCAGAGATTCCATTCAACAGCCATTTCGACCATGTTCGAATTCCGAACCCGGGTTCGAAGACGACAAAGAATTTGATGCAGTAAATGGGAATTTTGTAAGTGCAAATTTGCGAAGGATTCCGGTGATAAGCAAAGTCATAATAATGTGTTTCCTCAAACTCAAAAGGTTACCAAAAATTAATTAATTACTCATTAATTAGGGCGGCATTTTATTTACATTGTTTTGCTTAAAAGCATTAAGAAAGAAGCATCACAAAACGCATTTTATTTGAACGTCAAAAGCTGCGTCAATAAAAAAAAAAGAAAAAATTTTTTCAGAGTTTTTGAAAAAAAGATTTTGGCAATTGGCATTATTAATTATGTCGGAATGACAAAATTTCCGTTATCTTTCAAAAAATCAGTGGCAAAAAAAAAGTTTAGAAAACAACTTTTTTGAAGTTTTCTGGCCATAACTTTTTTGAAACACAACGAAAAATTTTTGAAAATTTGTCATCAAATAGAGGATTATTTTGGCTATAAAATGACGCCAAAAATGTTTAATTTTGATGCTTTTGAAAAAAGTTATGATCGGTTAAAATTGCTAAATTATTTTATGGTCATGTGAACTGCAATAGAGCCTCGATTCACATTAAGATTTGCTTGTTGGAAAAGGATTTTCAAGAAACAATTATTTATTCTGGCACCAATCAATTGTATAACGGCAAAAGTGCGCTAATCGCAGCAAAAATGAACAGACGGTAAAGAAATTTAAAAATTAAATTGCAAATTTTCATTTTCCAATTTTTTTGTTTCCCGTGTTTCAGTTGGATTTGTAGCGACGTGTGGATGGACATTCTGCCATCTTTTGACCGTCGCCAACTCGGCCTTAAAATGGCATTGCTTTCCGACCGTTTCGACATTTTAGTGGACAAACATTTTGATGGAAAAAGCGAACTGACGCTTGGGAAATTGATAAAAATTAACAAGAACAGTGGATCAAAGCCGGAACTATCTGTACGGATCGATGGCAAATTTGTGGGATTTCCATTGCCCGACCGTCCGCTGCCCAACAAAATCCGCTTTATTAAGGACCTTCAGATTGAGTAATTGAAATTTTTTTTTGTTTATGTTAAAGCATTTCATATTTATTCAGATACATTGACTATTCTGTCATTGAATTTCTCCGTTCCAACAAGCAAATTTGGGACAGAATGGGCACCAATTTGGAATTTATTTATACCGATGATGAAGAGCCGATTTGGGATGTGTTGGCCCGTGAAATTTGGCCAATTTTTGCGACAAACATTCGCTGTTTGAGCTTTGCCGATGACGAACAATTTGACCAATTGTGCCATCTTTCACCGACAATTCTCGCCGATCTTGATCAATTGGATTCAATCAATTTCGAGCAACTGTTGCTTCAAGGAATTGCTGATGATGGACTGAATGGGATTTCTGTTGAACAAGTGTTATCCGAATGGTTGCACACGCCGACAAAAAATGGCAAACCGAAGCGATTGTTTTGCACGGATTTTGACGATGATGGAAACTTAGATAGTTTCAAGGAGGTGTGTGTCAGGGATGGCACGGAATTCCGACGTTTTTTGGGGTCGGAATTCCGATTTCCTAAAAATTTTTGACCCCCGGAATTCCGATTTCCGAAAATTTTTGTGGCCTCGCAATGCCAATGGTGTGTGTGGTCACATTCTCATAGAATTTGGGTAGTCTTTCGAAAAAAATTTCTCCATTAAATTTGCTTTAAGTCGGCTAACGGCACCGCCGGACCCCATTGAACCAAATTTTTTTTTATTTGGCCCAAAAATTTAGGTTGGCCGGCCAAATTTTTATTGAACGACTGACTCTAATTGATTGCTGTTTTTTGATTGCGCTTCCATTTTTTTTAGACATTTATCCGTGCCACCGACGCTTCTGTCAGCTACCAAATTTCTTTTGGAGTTGACGAGACAACAACGCCATTTGAACCGTTTGAATTGGTAAACGATGGGACCAATGAGAAGCTGACATTGAGCAAAGAATTGGATTATAATTATTGGCTGCTGAAGCGATGCCCAATTATTGTTGGGGAGACGGCGACGGCGATTCAATTGGAAAACAAAAATTGGGACGACAAGATGAACAATGTCCATTTTGATTTATTGGCAGATGGCAATTGTATTGGGTGAGCAGTCAGCAGTAACAGACACAGCATTTGAAAAAGAGACCGGACGGGATCGGGGTCCCGCGGGAATAAATTCAGGGTCCTGAACTCGGGATCTGTCACAAGCCTTTTTATATCTAGGGATTCGGTTAGGATCCTCCGACCTCAGGATCCGTCGTCCGGTCTCGAACTAACAATACGTAGAATTTACAGAGAATTTTGAACATAATTTACAGGCCATTGTCACCACCAGCGGCGGAAGAAGAAGATAAAGAAGAAGAAGCGGATGAAAGCAACGAAGATTAATTATATGTATTTGAGAAATGATGGATCTCACCGATTGTTGGAAACGGATTTGATTTGATGCTCTCATTTTCTTTCGTCATAAATAATGCTTTGCTTGATTCTTACATTTATTTGCTTGCTTCTTTGTTGTGTGATTTTTCTTGATAGTTTAAGTCTATAGAATTTATTTTTTTGTTGGTTCTAGTTGGCTTTACGCGGCACATCCAATTTAGTTTGCCCAATTTATCTCTTTGTGAAAGCCCGGAGGCTAAATTTGTTAAAATGTATTGTCCCAATAAATGAAAAACCATTTTATACCGTTTTTCAGGGTTAAAGCGACCTCCGAAATTGGGATTTTGCCATTTGTTAGCCTATTGGGTAAGCTAAACGGAAAGTGGCCAATGATTTTGAATAATCGTAAAAAATAACAATTGGACTTCTCCATAAGTGAGTTTATACAACCCCGCATATACATACATACATATACATCTACTAATATAATGGAATATACACATAACGGAAACGGAATACAACAGTTTATGTAGAAATAGGTATTATCGATCATATGTCTCATCCATCACATTGTTTCATCGCATTGTTTATGTGTTGTTGGCACCACCAGCATCCTTCAACTCGAAGACGTACAAGCACACCATGACGATGCTGATCACCTAAAAGTTGAAAAATGCGCAAAATAAAATGGCAAAGGCGGTAAAAAACAAACTCACCAAATTTTTCAACGGCACAACTGTGTGATCCGCTTGGAAGTTGACGCAAGTCCACAAGTCCGTCCAATAGAACAACATTTCGAATGAGATCGCTGCACATAAACACCAGCAGGCGACAGAATAATAGGCACGGAGAGAGGCCGAGAACTGAAAAAACAAAACAAATTAAGCGATGCAATGGTTTTTTGAGTAAAATATGAATTTTTTTTAAAGAAGTTCGACTATTTGCTAAGCAGAAACGTAAAAATCGCCTTTTTATTCATTTTTATAGGACCAATAAAAGTGAAGATTGCCCAGTTTTTGACAACTCAAACAAATTTCAATTTGATCAAAAAAAAATCTATCGGATTTCAACTGAAAAACTTTTGAACGCGATTTTGTTGGGGGGTTAAATTGTTGTGGGCACGCGTTACGCTCACACTCACTCCATATTCTTCCACAGAGCGTCGCGTTTGCATGAAGCCAATGCCAATCATGGAAAGCGAGAACAATGCATTATTCAGTTGTTTGGAAAAATTGAACAAAGTGAGTTTTTTGAGGGGATTTCTGGCAATGCCAATCACGTCAAAAAACCAGTCAAAAGGCGTAATCTGAAAAATAAATCACAAATTTTATTTGATCGTATGATAGGTTTTTGCTGATTGACCATGATCGGAATGCAATGGCGTCCAGCGGGCGGCAATTTCGCGACCAATTCGTCCATGAATTGGTGTTGCTGTTCTTCGATTGGTCGTCCATTGGTGCTGATCATCGACATTTGGTTGTGCCATTTGTGATGGTCGAACACAACGCCGAATTTGCCACTTTTTGAGTCCTTTCCGATGAGCGTAAAGCTTTTGCAATGGCCAAGTGAGATGTCATGGAGGAAGGCCTGAAAATCACAGCATTATGGATCATTAGTGAAAATTAAATGAATTGGACTTTTGGGTCAGCAAAAGTGCCGCAGAATTGACGCAGTGAAAGGAGTTGCCAAAAGAATGCCAAGGTGAGCACAATTTGCAACGACTTTAAGAAGATGATCTTATTCTCCATGCTGAAGCCGCGTTTGACGACTTCTTCCGTTTGCTGTGACAGATGAAGGAGGAACGAGCAGAACGATGCTTTTGACGCAATTGGCAAATAATAGAAATTGTTGAAAATACTGACGGACGCGAAAATGAGAGGATTTTGTTCGATACGTTTCCTTTATATATGTAGGCTCCCCTAGCATTGAATCGGTGTGTAAACGAATGAAATAAAAGTTAGTGGTAGGAAAATGTCCTCCTCACATACCGTATTTATTCGATTAGAACCCCCCCCCCCCCTCTCGAATAAAGCCCCCCTTCGGAAGGGGGTTGAACAATAGAGCCCCCGGGGCTATAATCGAATAAATACAGTGGTATAAAAATACGCAAATTCAGACATGTCATTATACACTTTTTTTTGCCCCACTAAATTCCTCCATTTTTCGCAAATTTTCAATTTTTTGTTACTAATTGTAAGTGTCTATAAAAGGGAAGGCATTGGAAAATTTGCTCTCATTCGTTGCGCCTGTCTGGTTTTAATTCTTCTATTTGCCAATTGCGTCAAAGCTTCGTTCTGCTGCTCCTTCATTTACATATCACAGCAAACGGAAGAAGTCGTCACACGTGGCGGCATCATGGAGAAGAAAATCGTCAACTTCAAGCTGATGCAAATTGTGCTCACTTTGGCCATCATTTGGCAACTCATGTCACTTCACGAATTCTGCGGCACTTTTGCCGATCCAAAAGTCAATTACCTAATTTAAATTTCTTACAAATGACCCATAATGATGTCCTTTTTCAGGCCTTCCTCCAGGACATCACTGTGGCCCATTGCAAAAGCTTTACACTGATCGGAAAGGACTCAAAAAGTGGCAAATTCGGCGTTGTGTTCAACCAGGACAAATGGCACGACCAATTCTTTGCGAGCAGCACCAATGACCACCAACCAATGGAAGAACAGCAACACCACCAATTCATGGACGAATTGGCCGCGGAATTGCCACCCGCTGGACGCCATTGCATTCCGATAACGGTGAACCAGCAAAATCACAAAAATTTATAAAATTTTGTTTTTTTCAGATTTCGCCTTTTGACTTCTTTTCTGACGACATTGGCATGGACACAAATCTCCTCAACAATGACATTTTGCTTCCTGTTTCCCTCCAATTCGGCATCGCATTGTTCTCGCTTGTCCTCCTTGGCCTTGGCATCAAGACAATGCTTTGCTCTGTGGGCTTTTATGAAGTGAGTGAGCGTAACGCGTGGCCACAGCAAATTCAACCCCACAAAATCGCGTCCAAAATTGCTTTTCAGTCGAAATCCGATGGATTTTTTTGATCAAATTGAAATTCATTTGCTGGTTTTGTCGCGTTGAGTTTTTGTGTTCGCCGCTAAGTGTCAAAAAGCATTTGCCATTATTGCGTCGCTTAATTTGTTTGTTTTTTTAGTTTTACGTCTTTTGGTATGCCTTCCCTTCTGTCATTGGTTGGTGTATCTCTGCTGCGCTCTCATCCAATTTGCTGCTCAATTGGACAAACTTCTGGACTTGCTACAACAGTTGGACAAAACAACAAATTGGATGGGGATGGGTTGTCTCTTTTCCCAAATAGCAATTGGAGTCAAAACACAATTATATGTCAGCACCTGTTTAAAACAAATTCGCAAACACTTTAATGAATAAACGAAACAAAATAATTTACGACGATAAATTTCAAATTGCAAAACAATAATTTAAAAGTCGAGACCACAGCAATAAATTTGATGAAATCAGCGTCCAAAGAAATTCAAAAAACAAAAGAAGAGAAGAAAATAAAACAAAACGAAAAAAAAAAGAACCGTAATTGAAAAACACAATATTTAGGTCCATAACAAGAAAGAAAAGACAGAACGCCAATAAATAATTATAATTTAAAACATAAAAGAGGTCAAAAGTCAATTAAGTACCACATCCCCATCCTCTGAAGAAGACGGTCCCCTCGTCTTAGAACAATAAATATGAAAATTGAGAAATTGAGAACAGAAAGGTGGGGTCAAAGGTATTTATGGCTTAATGGCGACGGCTGCGGCTACTGTACGCTTTCCCATCACTGCGGCTTTGAGTGTTGCGGCTCGAGCTTGACTGGAGAGAATATGGATGGACCCGATGACCCCGAGAAAATTGATGAGGACGATGAATTGACAATTCGGAAAATTGATCGGGTACAGAAGGGAGTGAGCGAGAAGAACGACGAATGCCAAGGAAATTGTCATCGGGAAAAACAGAAATTTGAGTGAATATCCATGCCCTGAGGCATTTAAGTCCTTCTGGCAGAATCTTTCCATCAGCACGCACCCGTGTCATGTCAAAAGTGTCTCCGAATCTCCACATCTCGATCAGACTTCGTCCATTCTCAGTCAGCGCAATGAACCATTCTGCGGCAATGTGCTCCAATCCAGGAAGCAATTCATTGTACTGTGCGTGCTTTTCACGAACGTACGGAGGAGGGATCCACACAAATCGAACGTGCCCAAATTGTCCGCAAATTGCTTTGATGCGTTCACATTCTTCCATAATTTGGGTCACGGTTTGCCCTTTGATCAGTGCGTCTCTTCCAAGGATGATCAGTGCCGACGTGACTTTTGATGTCAGTACTGATTTGTCCAATGCACGGATCACATCACCCAATGTCCCTTGTACGGTGCCGATGAAGTGAGCAGAAATTTGGTTGTTTGCTTCCCCACAAAGTTGCGCAGCACTTGAGTCTCCAATGATCACTCTCGGCTGATGGACCAATGTTGTTTTGCCAAAAACAACGGTTGCGCGGACTTTCTCCAATGCCCATTTGCCAGCATTAAAGACTTTTTCCCATCCAATTCTGTCGGCTTCCGGCAGCTCAGAAAGCGAAATTGGTGCTTCTAGGCATATTTGGCCAAATCCCGTGCGTTTCAATGCTTCGTGTGCAGATGCACAACTGCTGACCCAATTTTTCCAAATTATTTCGACTTCTTCGATTCCCGGGCAGCTTCCCGAACGCACAGCATCACCACGTTCTTCGACATATTTTAAGAGTTCGAAATCAGGGTCCGAAGTCAAAATGGCCTGCAATTTAGCAATTCCACCCAATTTTTCCAATTGGTTTGCGACCTTCAGCAAATCTTTCGATGCAGACATTGAAACATTGGACCGCAAAATGAATAGTGTGATGAGTCCTTGTAATGGAGTCTGCACAACCATAGCACCGATTCCTTGTGATTTGCTGAGCACGGGGTCGAGATCGCCGGCCAACAATTTTTTGCACAACACATGTCCGCCGCCTTCACATGTCATCGTCCACTTAATCTCCGCTTCGGCAATGTCCATTTTTTCCTCCTCCTCTGAAAAATTCATCGTCCCTGATGAAGTTTTTGTTTTTCCCAAGAAATTTTCTTGTTCAAATTCCATGCTTTTTTCTTCAAAAATCAAAATAGTCACCACATTTAACACATTTTTATAAGCATTTTTGCCGCGCGGAGTTGTTGAAATATTAGGAAGTCCATCCGGTGCTCTGATCAGACGTTCTAATGGGACGCAAATCGGATCAGCATTTTTCTTATCGGCAGGCGTTACTTTTGCTGAGGAATTGGAAATTTCGAGGATTTGGTAAGGCCCAAAAATATTCCACTTTAATTTCTTATGTGTTGACCGTTTATTAGCGCCCGGAAAAATAACCATAACGCGTTCGCCTTTTTGGTACTTCTGCAAAGTCACTTTTGGCTGCGAATTAAACCATTTCTCCATTCGTTCTCTTGATTTGTCCGAATTGTTTTTTGCATTTTCCAAAATTTTTAACAAATTTTCGCGAAAGAGCTGCAGATAAGTCTCTTCATCGATTGTGTATGAAGGATTTACAGTAAAATTAACATTATCAGACGACGGAAAATTTACTGGCCGGCCAAAAAGTAAATTGTAAGGCGAAAATCCGGTGGTTTCAGAGGGAGTGAT
Source organism: Heterodera schachtii (assembly GCA_023374025.1). Classification (NCBI taxonomy): domain Eukaryota; kingdom Metazoa; phylum Nematoda; class Chromadorea; order Rhabditida; family Heteroderidae; genus Heterodera; species Heterodera schachtii. Next base: position 1,554,757 of record SIJG01000016.1, read on the forward strand.
GTTAAAAGCAAATGTGACAAAAGGCAGCCGGTCATCCCAGGACCAATTTGAATCAGTTGACCTTTTAAGCATATTTAAAATAGTTTGATTGGCCCGTTCTGCTTGTCCGTTGGCATTTGGGTCGTACCCTGCCGTTGTACTCCTTTCAACTCCAAGAATTTGACTGATTTCTTCCATTGTTTTATTCACAAATTCAGCGCCCTTGTCGGAATGAATACGTTTTGGTTTGCCAAATACAAGCACCAATTGTTCGACAAACGCCTTCGCGACTGATTCGACACTCTTATCGGGAATTGCTGCAGTGATCAAATATTTTGTAAAATGGTCCACCATTACTAAAACATATCGATTTCCCCGTTCTGACATTCCGATTGATAAAATGTCCATGCATATTAGCTCAAAAGGTTCCGTTGTGATCACTGGCCTTAATTCTGGCAGATTTGCCCTTGGATTTCGCGTGTGTGCGCAGATCCGGCATTTCAACACTGCATTTACACAATCCGCCCGCATATTTGGCCAAAAATATTTTTCTGCTAACTGCCCAAAAATCTTTTTGCCGCTTAAATGTCCCGCACATTTGCCTTCGTGCCTTTCTTCGATCAGTTTATTTCGGAATTTTTGTGGGACGAAAAGTCGAAGATTACCGTAATTCGAGTCATGGAAATACAGTAGTCCTTCAATCAGTGTGAATTTATGAATGGTGTCAAAAATTCGCTGACATTCCCGTTTATCTTCTGGCAATTTCCTTTTTTCCAGGAATTCATAAAGGTTTCCGAGCTCGCTTTCCTTAGTTGCGTTGACCCACTCAATCATTTCCATTTTTGGCACAGAAGCACTTATATTTCCATCGACTTGCTCAACTCTAAAAATTTTCTCCGCCAATTCACGTGGCTTCAGTGCGCCAGAACGTGAAAGCACATCCGCAATTATGTTTGCCTTTCCTGGGTTGTACTCAATTTCCAAAATAAAACGTGCACTTAATTCCATTATCCATTTATCGACACGTGCGTTTCCGGTTTCACTTTTTCTTTTAAACATCGGAACCAACGCTTTATGATCGGTTAGGACTTTGGTGGGAATCATTGTTATGTATTGTGAAAATTTTTTGACGCCGAATCTCACAGCTAATGCTTCTAATTCCGTCGGGCAGTACCGAGATTCAAAATTATTGCACTGTCGAGAAGCAAAATATATGGGACGGATCCGATTTTCATTGTCCGACTGACAAAGAACGGCTGAAATCCCCGTTTTACATGCGTCTGTCATTATAATAAATTTTCTCAATGGATTTTCCATTGCGGCTTTAAAATCAGGGAAATAAAGGACGACTTCTGACAAAATTTTCTCCTTCAATGTAGAAACTGCCTGAATTTCAGCCTCTCCCATTTGGAATTTCACATCCTTTTTTAGGAGTTTGAACAATGGGGCAGCAACAGAACCAAAAGAATAGATGAATTTTCTATAATATGTCATAAATCCAAGGAAAGAATGAAGATCTTTCTTCGATTTCGGCACTGGCAATTCCAAAACTGGCTTCGTTTTTTCCGCGTCCATTTTTATGCCATTTCGCGTCAAAATATGTCCCAAGAATTTGAGTTCTTCAGTGCAAAACTGACATTTTGAAATTTTGATTTTTAATCCAGCTTCCTGGATTTGTTCAAACACAAATTTAAGATGTTTCAAATGCTGTTCAAAAGATTCAGAGGCCACAAGTACATCATCGATGTACACAAACACAAAATCATTCAATTTACTCCCAAACAAATGTGACATGAAGCGTTGGAACGTTGCGACTGCATTGCACAGACCAAAAGGCATTACAGTAAATTCATGTAAGCCAAATTCGGTTGAAAATGCCGTTTTTTCAATTGAATTTTCGGCCATTTTAATTTGCCAATAGCCAGAAAGAAAATCCAAAGTTGAGAAGAATTTTCGTCCTCCTAGCATTAGAAGAGTCCGTTCTATATTCGGGAGAGGGAAACAATCCTTTCTCGTGATTGCATTTAGTCCTCTGTAATCAACACAAAAGCGCAAAGATCCGTCTTTTTTCGGCACAATGACAATAGGGCTAGCCCATGGCGAAATTGAGTGTCGGATGATTCCTCTTCCCAAATAGTCTTGGATCATTGCGGCAACCTTTTCTCTATAGGCGTATGGGACTGGTCTCATCCTTTGTTTAACCGGGTTTGCTTCGCCGGTGTCAATCCCGTGTTTGACCATCTCTGTTTGCGTCAATTCATGGTCATGGAATGCAAAAATTCTCGAAAAATCATTTAGCAAATTTTCAAGAATTTCCGAATTCTCTTTGCTCAAAGGGCCAAATTTTGCATTTGACTCCTCATTTTCGGGCTTTGATTTCTCCATTTTAACCTCACTGGGTTCTGAGAAAAGCCAAGATTCTCCCAAGCAGTTTTCCACATCAGCAACATCTTTAATTGCTTCCACAACCGCAACCTCTTCATTCTCCTTTAATGTCAACGCATTTTGGGAAAAATTTGTTATGGCTGCAATTGTTTTTCCGCGCCGCTCTTTATTTAGCGACGGTTCAACCCTTAAGTCGTTTCTTTCATCGTTTGAGGAAATGATAAAATCTTTGCCGCTAAATTTTGGTGAAACGGAAAGTTCAACAAATTTTGTTGAGTGAGGTTCGATCAGTGTACTGTAGACAATGCGTACATAATCTGATTTATGATCGGCGCATTCAAATTCGATCAGCTCACCATTTTGTGAGTCAAAAAGTTTAAAGCCCAACATTCCCATGGCATTGGTACCAAAAAGTATTGGCAGGCCAATCGGTGCATCAGTTATGTGAAGTGGGACATCAACTGCTTCACAACCTTTTCTAGTGATTGGTAGGATGATTATGCCATAACACTCAACGGTTTTCCCATTGATGTCCACGACATTTCGCGTTTTGGAGAAAATTTTGAGATTTTCGACTTGAAGTGTCGAATTCTCGAGAAGGTATTTGACAAAACTCGCTTGTACCAGCGAAATTTGCGCCCCGCTGTCCATCATTGAATCAGCTGATTGGTCGTAAATTTCGACCTTTATTGCCATTATTTTGCCGATTGGAAATGCTTCTTTCTGTCCGGCATCATCTTTTCCATCGCATTTTGTCCAAAATTTTCGGAAAAAATCCAACATTTCAGGTGTATTGCTGATAACACCGGCACATTGAACATCGGAAGACTCAATTTGCTTTTCGTTCTGTTCAACCAGGAAATTTTGTTTTAGAAAATTTCGGGATTGCTGGTGTTGCTGGCGCTGCCCAAACTGATTTTGTTCAGGTTTTTGGCTGGCATTCGGATTTGAATGTGTCGGCATTTGTGCTCTATTTGCACCGGTCGCGTTCTGGTTTTGGCCAAAATATCGATGTTGGTCCTGATCTCCAAAACGCCTAAAGCAATTTTTCGCCACATGTCCCTCTCTTCCACAATTTTGGCACGTGACACGATTTTCATTGAATCTCTGGAATTTGTTCGGCTCAAATGCGTTTGTGCTTTGTTTGGCCATCGGTCCATCATATTGTCTGTATGGCTGGCTACGGCCAAAATTTTGTTGCGTTCTGTCCGAATTGGCCCTTCTCGCCGCATTTTGGGTCGTTTCGGCACGAGCAGCTAGAGCTACAAACTCGTCAAAACTCATTCCTGGCCGACGATTTAGCTCCAAACTCAAGGCAAGTTCGGCATTATCGAAACTGCGTATTAGATGTTTAATCGAATATTCGTCCGCCAAATTCCGCGTCAGTCCCGGATAAGCCCTTCGCACCAGGCTCACAATTCGGTCGGCCAAATCATCCAGCCCTTCTTTTGGCTTTCGGCGAATGCCTTGCATTAATTCGTCAAATGCTGCCATTTCGTGACAATCCGTTGCCTCAAGTTGTTGGAGAATGTGCCTTTTTATGTTTTCAAATATAAAAGGTTCGTTGGCCAAAGCCGAATTAAATGCTCGCTCTGCGCGCCCACTGAGTTTTGATTCCAAGGAATCAATGCGCTTTTTATTTGGCCAATCGCTGGTATACTGTGAAAATTTTTTGAAAAAAGATTTAATACTGTCATTTCCTTCATTGCCCTTAATGTCCGGCAATTTGTCCAGAATTAAAACGCATTCGAGGCCGTTAAGAGCTGTTTGCTGGGTATTTATTTGAGTTGGAATTTGGTGATTGGATGGTTGTCGAATTTGGGTCGGTTGCGGCACCTTAGTGTTCGCATTTTCAAACATTTGCTGATTTTGGCAACCCATAGGTGGTGGGGGATGTGGATAGTAAGGCGCGGGATATCCCCAATAATTTCCCGGAATTGGTGGCTGAACTGGCGGATATACCGCAATTGGTTGCTGAATAACTTGAGGTGGAGGAATGAGAATGCTTGGGTTGGCCTGGCGCTGGTTAGCAGTCACAGTTTTTTGCAAATTTTGTCGCACAAAATTAGGATTTGCTTGAATATTGGGAGCGTTTTGGCGCGGGTGCTGAATATGCAACTCAGGAATAATTTGCTCATTATTTGGCGTTGATGTGCGCAGAAAATTTCGATTTAGAATGTGATGACTGTGATGACCATTATTGTTTTCGTTCCCAGCTTGCCACAATTCCCTTTCACTGTTTTCTCCCACATTTGGCAAGCGTCTGAAACGCATTCTCAAACCTCCAAGCTGCTGCGTCAAATTCTGTTGATTTGCCAAATTTTCCGCATCTTCACCATGTCCACTTTGTCTGTTTGCTGGCTCAATGTTCAAAACGGCGTGAAGAATTTGGTCGGAGTTCATGGTGTGTGCTAAAATTTCGCCATCGTTTAAAGAATTTTCGGCAACCCCAGTGTTAGCGGTGTTAATCGGCCGATTTTCTATATTTTGTGGTTGTTCATTTCCATCATTTTGGAGATGCTGGACTGGAGCGGCTTGTTGCATTCTGAGCCTTTGCCTTGTCAATGGTGGTGAGCGAAAAATCATCCGAATTTATCAACACGAGATAGAACAACAATGATCAGTTTTAAAGCAACACGAGCTTTTAACAAAATTCGATAATTCGGTGAGCACAACACGAGTGCTTTTAATCGGCGAGCAGAAAGTTGTAAGGTCGGCAAAAGTACGCCGAATGATGCTTTAAACCCAACACGAGGGTATAGAAAACACTTTTCCACTTGATTTCACACAAAAAATTTTATGGCCGATATTATCCTTTAATGAATTGTCGCCACTAAGCCAAACCTTTGTCGCCAGGAGCGCCAAGTTGGACAAAACAACAAATTGGATGGGGATGGGTTGTCTCTTTTCCCAAATAGCAATTGGAGTCAAAACACAATTATATGTCAGCACCTGTTTAAAACAAATTCGCAAACACTTTAATGAATAAACGAAACAAAATAATTTACGACGATAAATTTCAAATTGCAAAACAATAATTTAAAAGTCGAGACCACAGCAATAAATTTGATGAAATCAGCGTCCAAAGAAATTCAAAAAACAAAAGAAGAGAAGACAATAAAACAAAACGAAAAAAAAAGAGAACCGTAATTGAAAAACACAATATTTAGGTCCATAACAAGAAAGAAAAGACAGAACGCCAATAAATAATTATAATTTAAAACATAAAAGAGGTCAAAAGTCAATTAAGTACCACACAACTTCCGCGCGGTTTACACAATTGTGCCGTTGGCCACTTTGGTGAAAATTTGTGCCATTTTTTACCATTTGATTTTGTGGCATTTTTTCAACTTTTAGGTGATCAGCATCGTCTTGGCGTGTTCATCCGTCTTCGAGATTTTCTTCATGAATTCGCCGCTGAAAAAGAAGTGCCCCGTGTGTGCTTATGCTTCAACCGTCGACGACTACGATGATGATGATTATTTTGCCACGGAATGTGCCATCGACTGAACTTAAGCAGAGACGAATCGGGAACGATGCTAATGCCAACAACAAAACATAACCAATGCGATGAAACAACAATGTGATGAATAAGACATACATATAATCGATATAATCTATTTCTACGTAAACTGTTGTATTCCGTTGTCTATTCCATTATATTAGTAGATGTATATGTATCAGATTATCTATTTCAAAACCATAAACCCAATGGTTTTCGGGGTCGCTGATCACGAATCCGGCACATCCATTTCGATCAATTCCAACCTCGGGCCTGATTTCGAAAAAGAGTCATTCCGTATCTCGGGAAATTCCTATTTTATTCGGCGGTGAAATAAATATTTAGTCGGAAAGAATCAACGAGCAAAAACGAACATCAAAATGGTCAACACAGATCAATTTGTCCATTCAATATTCTCCAAAATAGCCCGATCACTTCTCAATTATAATAATTCACTTCCGCACATTTTGACGCCTTTTTCCGCTGCTTTAGTCCTCTTCTTCTTTTGGTTGTGGATACAATGGGCTAAATTAAGTGCAATTTTAATTGGATGAATACATAATTAAAAATGTGCAAATCGCTTTTGCCTCACCCAATGCATTTTCTGACACCACTCAATTCAATGCTGACATTGTTCCAATTGTTCGAATTTTCGTCTTCCCACTGAACCATTTGTCCAATTGGGCATCGCTTCAGCAGCCAACATTTAAAACCGTGCCCTCCTTTCTCCAATGTCAGTTTTTCTTGAGTTCGTTCATTGACCAATTCAAATGGCTCAGCATACGCAATTGTGGACATTGACAAAATGTAACTGACACAATTGGTGGCATGAATAAATGTCTAAACAAAGCAAAAAAATGAGAGTCATCCAAGGCATTGATGCTGAAAGAAAAATGGGGGCGACCTCCTTGAAATTTTTGAGCAACTTTTGAAATCGCGATAGCATTTGAACATTGGAATGCAATCGCTTCGGTTGGCCGTCTTTTCTCGGAATGTGCAACCATTTGAACAGAAATTGGCCAGTACTTCGATCACCAATCAAACCGGGCAACAGATGGGCTGAATTCGATAGAATTTGCAAATGAATGAAATCGGCGGAGAAATGTCAGCAAAATGAGACAAAACAAAATGAGCAAATGAACACCGTTGGGAAATTGCAAAAGGCGAATGTTTGTCTCAAAAAGGGGCCAAATTGCACTGACAATAACACTCCAAATCCACCGAATAGTCCTCGTTTTGTATGCAAACACATACAAATTCAAGTTGATGTCTCTTTTTGCAAAAATTGGCTGATTAGCACGGAGAAATGCGATGACGGAGTGATCGATGTACCTGAAAAGGGTGGACAAAGCGTAATATATATATATTTTTTAAATTTTGAATTACTTAATTCGAAGATGTTTAAAGCGAATGTTGTTGGGTAGCGGATGGTCGGGCAATGGCAATTCGACAGATTTGGTCACACAGCGGATCAACACAGATGATTTCGGCATTCCATGGTCCTTGCAAATTTCGGTTGGTCTCCAAATTGTCAATTCTGTTGTGCCGTCATTGAAATGTTTGTCCACTAAAACATCAAAACGAGGCGAAAGCAATGCCAATTTGAGACCGAGTTGAGTGTGGTCAAAAAACGGAAGAGTGTCCATCCACAAATCATTGCAAATCCAACTGAAATGGGTTTGGAAAATATTATGGGACGCTTAAAATGAAAGGAATTTCATAATTTTTTTACCCAACAAATTCTCACATTTTTTTCCTCACAATTCTTCGATTGTTCTTTTTCTTTGCCAGTCGAAAAAGACTTGGCAGTTTTCCATGCGATGTGTGCTGTTTCTGCTGTTCATGATGTTCACCAATTGCCGTAGAAGAAATGAGCCGGCGGTTGTCGGAAGAAAAGTTTTGCTTTTTTTTGACTGGCGGTACCATTAAAAATAATAATTTTGCTAAATTGAAATCAATCTTTAGGCTTTAAATGATCATTGTACATTTAGGCGCCACGATGGAAACCCAAAGGTGGGACGGTGAACTTTAAATGTTGGTACTCTTACTGTATGTCGTTTACATACCATAAAAAATAGTTTTTAAATCAAATCAACTTTCCAGTGAGTTTTCGGAGTCGGTGATCACGAATCTGACATCCATTTAGACCTGGTTTGAAGCCCGAACCCGGATCAAAAAGTCGAAAACTCGCATTTAAAAACAGATTCCAAATTTTCTGATGGGTTTTCTCAGTGGTTTGTATATATTTGGCTCATTTGTGACATCATTTGGAAAACAGCGAAGTGTTCGCGTGGCCATTAAAAAGAACAGACGGTAAGGAAATTTTAAACTTTCAAATTTCTAACAATTTAACAATTAATTGCCCGCATTTCAGTTGGATTTGTGCGGATGTTTGGATGGACATTTTCCCGCATTTTAACCGTCCTCAACTCGGCCTCAAATTGAAAATGCAATTTGTTAACAGATTTTTTACTAAAAATGACCAATTTTGCGATTTTGGGCCATTTTGCTAAGAAAAAATAGGATTTTGGGGGCATGGCGGTGCCGATAGGCGCCGCCGGGGAAAAAATATTCGCGCTTCGCGCCAAAATGCGAAACGCAAAAGTGCCAAAAAAGCGAAATTTGCGAAATAATTTTCTGGTGAAATTTACTTTTTTTTTGCAAACTGAAGGCATTGGTCGATTTTTTATACATTTATAAAGAGAGAATGAACAATGATTTACTAAGCATTTGCTTCTCTTTCGTTTTTCGTGACTATAAAAATGTTTGCTTTTTCTATTTCCCTCTCATTCTACAAATATTTCTAACATAATTATTCTACCCTTTGTGACATCCTTTTTAATTGTGCTATTCTAAATCAATGCAAGGGCCTAGACAGGGGATGAGGAGGCTAAAGACCTCCCCCTCCCACCCCGAAACCCAAAAAATGGACACCAAATGGCAAAATTGTCTCTTTGGCGAAAAACGAATACAACATCCTGCAAAAAATATCTCCTAATTTGGGATTTGAAAAAAAGATTTTTGAATTCATACCCCCCCCCCCCCAAAGCCAAGCATCTGGCACGCCCTTTAATCAATGATCAGCCTCAGATGTATGTATGGACCACGTAAAAATGTTATGGCCTAAGAAACTGAGAGAATGGTCATTGGTTGGACGCATAAACTGCAGCAGTTTAAGTCACCACCTCTTTGAAATTGGTGATCCATTCAAGATTTCGAGGAGGATTAACGCAATGCAATCGCTTCGGTTGGCCATTTGCTGTCGGCGTGTGTAACCATTTGGACAGCACTTGGCCAGCAGTTGGAGGAGTTGCATTTGGCCCATCAAAATCATCACTACGCGCATCCGGGAACAGAGCATAAAAATGCATTGAACTCAGGTTCACATCGGAGAGGATTGAAGGCGATGTGAGACGAAGCAAAGTGTTAAAATGCGCATCATTTTTAAAACTCAAATGATGGACATTTATTGTCGTAAAAATGGGCCAAATTTGACGGACAAAAACATCCCAAATCGGGCGGACATTGCTTTCGGCATGGCCTGTAATCATCAAGTACAAATTGGTGCCCTTGTCGAAAATTTGCTGATTGGAGCGGAGAAATTCGACGATGGCATGATCAATGTATCTGAAAAGGGGGGAAACAAATGCATTAATACACACACAAAAAATTTATGTTGAATAACGCAATCCGAAGGAGGCGAAAGCGAATTTTGTTCGGCAACGGACGGTCGGGCCATGGAAAGTCCACATAATTGCCACCAATTCGTACAGACAAAGTTGCTTTTGGTCCTGCTAATTCCTTGTGAATTTTGATTGTCCTCCAAAGTGTCAATTCGCTTTTGCCATTGAAATGCGTGCCCACCAAAGCATCGAAACGTGGCGAAAGCAATGCGGCTCTTATGCAGTTTAACCCCCATAAATTTTTTGAAGAATTTTTTTCTGTTTTAAAAAGACGTGAAAACGAATTTATGGGGGTTTTCTGGGTCGCTGATCACGAATTCCGCATCCATTTCGACCAATTTAAAATCCCGGATTCGAATTCGAACAAAAGTGAAAAAATCAAAATTAACATTAATCTTCATACCTGTATAGAATGACCATTTTTTGATATTGTTTGAGTTTCGACTAAATTCGGCTTATTTTGGTCGATTTATGAATAAAAGTAAGAATTTTCAAAATTTAAATTTGCCACTTTTTGTTCGAATTCGGGTCCGGGATTCGAAATTGGTCGAAATGGATGCCGGATTCTTGATCAGCGGCCCCGAAAATCTATATATTAGTATGTTTTTTGTTTGGAAGTGGAAAAAATTTTTTATGGGGGTTAAACTGCATAAGAGCCAGCAATGCCAATTTGAGACCGAGTTGAGCATGGTCAAAATAGGGGAAAATGTCCATCAAAATGTCGTTGCACACCCAACTGAAATGCGTGAAAACATTAATTAAATGATAAAAATATTCAATTTACAAATTCCTCACATTTTCCTTAATTGTCGGTCCATTTTGTGCCAATTAGCTGCACACTTTTGTCGTAAGTTATAATAATTGCAAAAAATGACAGTAACTGTCAACTTTCTCTGCCTTTTATATAATTTTTCTCATAAATTGCAACTTTTTTTAGGTACCTAATTTATTTTTCTCTCAATTTATTTAAAAAAAGCAAAAAAATGTTCGTAAATTTCTTTTTTGCTTAAAATAAGCAACAGAAAACTGTTAAAATTCTAAGAACTGAACCCAAATTAAGGGCAATCCGAAGGCTCAAGAACAGTTTATGCGTCCAATCAAATTTTTCATCCGGTGGCTATGTTTCGGCTTGATATCGAAAGTAATTTTTAACCATGCATTTCTCGAACTTATATTTCTAATTGAAAGGATTCCCTAACCCCAAATGTTCCGTAATTTTGGCCGGAATTTCTGAATTCCTCAGGCAACCATAAAATTTTAAAGTTATTTGTTGTTAAAAGGATTCTTCAAGATAATTGGGTTCTGGTCGGTTTTATGTGTCCCATGAATGGGTGTCAGTCCAAAACATCCCTTCCATAACGTCACCACCCAAAACGGAACTGAGATTAATTATTTTTAATCTGAGACTGTCCTTTTTGCTCAAATCTAATCATTGATTTAAATTTGGTGCCGTTTTGGGTGGTGACGTTATGGAAGGAAACGTATTGGGTAGGACCCCCATCAAAAAGTCGAAAATTCTTAATTTTCGAATTTCCATTTTTTGTCTAAAAATGGTTTAAATATTTTTTATTGAATCACTAATGACTTTTACTTCATTTCCGTTAAACAAAGTATGAAGCAAAAATCTGAAATCAAAAATTTGAATTTCGGATTTTTTGTTCGAATTCGGGTCCGGGGCAGGAATGCTCGAAATGGTGCCGAATTAAATGAGGATTTGCGGATTTTTGTGGTCTTTTAAATAAATTTGAGGATTTTTGTGGTCTTTTGGTAAAAAAGTGATAAAAGCGCATGATTTTTTGAAAAATTAGGTATATTTGGCAAAATGCTCGAACTTTTCTTCAAATCTTAAACATTTTTTCGAAAAATCCTCAGAAAAAGAATTTAATGGAGTAATTAAGCGGGCCAAAAATGGTGATGTTTTTCATTGAAATCGCACTCAAAATCCCAAAAATTTTCCAGCAGCGCCTATCGGCACTGCCGAACCCCATCCTCCCAAAGTTTCCAAAAAGTTTTTTGGAAAACCGCGCCACAAAAAAAGCAATTGAATTTGTTCCATTTTTTAATGTTTTTAAAATATGAGGATTTTTAATGTCAATGAGGATTTTTTGAGGTATTTTAGTGGCAGATGAGGATTTTTATTGGTTGAAATGAGGATTTTCAAAATTTTGAGATCGAAGCTCTGGTATTTCCAAAATATAGCAAACTTTGCAAAAAAAAAAAAAATTTGAATTCGAGTTAGTAATTTTGGTAATAGTAGTACTTATGTACTTTACAGACCATAAAAATAAAAAAATGAAATTGGCGGGAGCCGAGGCATTGACAAATGCCTAAAATTGTAGGCCTTTTAATTTCCGAAATCCTGTCCGGGTGTCCCACTCGGAAAAGCCTGGTCCGGGTACAAACCTGCGGGCCGGGCCGATTGGAGAGGCGAAATCGCATTAAAAATTACAAAATTTTTCCCGGCCGCGCCTATCGGCACCGCCGGACCTCCTGTTCCCCAAAAGTTTTTTGGAAAAACTGCCCCAAAAAAATGGTGTGAAAAGAAAAAAAAATGTCGTCGCCCGGAGGAGGTACCCCCTCCAAGGTAGCTGTCAAAATCCCAAAAATCTATCATTTTTTGGTGAAAATCTGTTAACAAATCAGAAAGAAATTATATAAAAATTTTTCGGCGGCGCCTATCGGTACCGCCGGACCCCCCCCCCCCCCCCCCCCCCCCACCATGTTCCCTTAAATTTTTTTGGAAAAAGTGCAAAAAAAACTTTTTTAAAAGCAAAAAATGCCGCTACTTTAATGTTTGAGACTCCTAGCAAAATTTACGTTTGACCTACCCCTTTTTAATGTGTTTTTGATTTAAAAAAATACATTTGAATTATTTTCATTTAAATTTCTCGGTTCTCGATTCCCGTGTCGAGAAATTTCTCGGGTTTTTTGGGTTTCGGTTCTTGTATCGTTTCCCGAGATCATTTCCCTGTCTCGGTAAAAATCACTTCTCGCACAGCCCTACCTCGTACTGCAAATTGAGATAAATTTCTGTTTTTTCACATATGAGTTGCGTTTTTGCCAATGATTTTATCTCAAAAGCCTTCCACCCTTGTGTTTTTTCGTAAGGGATCAAGAAATGTAAAAGTGCCGAAAATACTATCATTTAAAAATTTCTCATATTTTTTTCCTTAAACGTTGGTTCATTTTGCGGCAATTAACAGCTTAATTATTGTCGTAATTTGTGATTTCGATGCGAAAAATGATATTAAATAAACTAAAAAAAACTTTATTTATATTAATATAAAAATAATTAGAAAATGATTAAATATTTAAATTAAGTTTTCTAAAGGAATAGGTAGAGCGAAGGCGAGAAAGTTTTGATTGGCGTGAAACTGAAAAAAATTTGTTCTGAAAATTTAACATTCATTCGCCAAAAAATGGAAGTTTATGCCATAAATCATAAAATGGAAAGACAAAATTTTTTTTGATTTTTTCTGTTTTGTTGGTAAATTTAAAAATAATTCGAATTCTTGTTTTTTGGGATTTTCTAAATTTTTAAAATAAAAATGTAGCTGATTGTGAGATACAAGAGTTATGGCCAAAAAATAACTCAAAAAATTGAATTATTCTGGCCATTTTGCGCCGTAAACCATGTCTTTTTTTTTCAACCGAATCTAGAAGGTTAGGAGTAGAGACCGGCGCGGGATTTTGCGGGATTCAAGTCCGCAATCCCGCATTTTTTAGAAAATGCGGGATTAATCCCGCGGGATACCGTCCTCCAAAAAATGTTGAGTTCAAATCCCGCAGCGGGCGCGACCCGCAAATTTGAAATTTCCGGTCTCTAGTTAGGAGTACCCATTTTGTTCATTTTCCGCATTTGAACTTCAAAAACTGTTTTTTCCTATTCCGCACCTCGGGAGAGGGCTTTTTTTCACTTTTGGCTTTAAATTAATGACCCCATTTTCAGTTTTTAAATGGCTAATTGGTTTTATTGACATGCAAACTTAAAAAAGAATTTTGTAGCTGTGAGAAAAAAAAAATTATTCCAACGAAAGAAAATTAACAAAAGTATTTTGCAGAGAAAAAAGATAGCATCAAATCAAATTCCAATAGCATCGAATCCTTTTCCAATTGGTGAGATCGATCATTTCTCATTAAAAATTAATTCACTTTCGCGGAATCCGACGACGTTTCAATGCTTTGGCCCGCTTCTTCTCCTTCTTTTTATTCTTTTTCCTCTTGGGACGAGTGCTAAAATTAAATAAAATTTAAATTATTCTTTACAGGGAAAAGAACAAAATTTAGCTATCAAAATTTTAAAAAATTAAACATATTAAATTTTCAATAAAAAATCATTGAACTTTTTATCAGAAAATTTCAAGAAAATTTTTTAAATTTTATTTGGATGCCAAATAAAAAAGCTATCGTGGAAAAACGAGCTGGCGCCGAAACGCGTGGATCCCATTTTATGGTATTTTTGTACCTATTTCACCCTTTACGAAGAATTTTTCCAAAAAAAAACCATTTAAAGAATTTTTATTTACATTTTGATACATATTTCGGTATTTTTATTATTTATTTATGCACATATTCTGATCACTTTTTGCACATATTTTTGGCAGCCCTATGAATTAGTAAGTTTTTTCGAAAATTTTCCAAAAAATCGTTAAAATTTTTTTTGGGTGCACTCCTTTTAAAGCTTACCCAGTCGAACTTTGGCCACCAAACAAATTAAATTTGACATTTTTCAAATTGGCGTCCCAAATAGCGTCGTTTTCCCACCAAACCGTCGCCGTCTCCCCAACAATTATTGGGCATCGCTTCAACAACCAACACTGTCCAAATTTTTTCTCTAATATCAGCTTTTCTTTGGTCCGTTCGTTGACCAATTCAAATTGCTCAATTGGTTTTATTGGCAGGCCAATGTCAATACGAATTTTGTAGCTAACCGAAGCGGTGGCACGGAGAAATGTCTAATTAAAGGCAATCAATCAATTATTCGTTTAATGAATCAAACACACCTCCTTGAAATCGTTGATCCAATCTAAGTCTGCGAGAAAATCCGCACAAAGCAATCGCTTTGGTTGTCCATTTTTTCTCGGCGTGTGCAACCATTTGGACAACGCTTGGCCAGCAGTTGCATTTGGTCCATCATCAGCAATTGCATCGGGGAACAGATGCTCGGAAACGATTGAAATCAATTGATCAAGATCAGTGAGAATTGTCGGCGAAATGTGGCGTCGCATATTGTCCAAGTGATCACAGCAAGTGAGATGACGAATGCTGGGCGCAAAAATGGGCCAAATTTGACGTCCAAAAACTTCCCAAATTGGATGATTATCTTCAGTTTTGTATGACACATTCAACTCGAATTCGGTGCCCATTCTGTCGCAGTCCCAAATTTGCTTGTTGGAACGGAGAAATTCAATGACCGAATGGTTAATGTACCTGAAAAAATATAAAATATGCTTTAATGGAGAGAGACAAATGTTTTAAGTTACGAAATCTGAAGTTGCTTAAAGCGGATTTTGTTGGGCAGCGGACGGTCGGGAAATGGAAATGCCACAAATGTGTCATCGATTCGTACAGACAATTTCGGTTTTGGTCCTTTGTCCTTGCTAATTAGTGTCGAATTGCTAATTGTCAATTCCGATTTGGCATCAAAATGCGTGTCCACCAAAGCATCCAAACGGTCGGAAACCATTGCCAATATGAGGCCAAGTTCAACACGTTCAAAGAACGGGAGAATGTCCATCCAAACATCCGCACAAATCCAACTGAAATAGTGCGTAAAAATTAATGAAAAGAGAAGCCGGATGAAAACCAAAAATGGGGAACAAATACTGGAAAAAATACACTTTTTGTTCGAATTCGAAATTGGTCAAAACTGAGACCGGATTTGTGATCAGCGACCCCGAAAGCCTGTAAGGCTCACGAAAAATGGAAAAAGTGCCGAAAATTCTTTAAAAATTTCTCACATTTTTTTACTTAAACGTCGTCGGTTCATTTTGCGGCAATTAGCAGCTCAATTTTGTCGTAATTTGTGATTGCAAAAAATAAAATAAGATAACTAAACGAAAATTTTGAGTCGGGGGCGTTTGGGCCCCCGTTTTTGGGCCCCAGGGTCGTTTGGGCCCCAAGTACAGAAAAATGAAAAATCACAGTAAAAACAACTTTTTAAATTTCAGCATAAAAATGTAAAATAAACATTTTAAAAATAAATTCAACAATAATTTTAACAATAAAAAATGTAAAAATTAAAAGAAATTCACGGGTTCATAAGGTAATTTGGACAATAAAACAAAAAATCACGGGTTCATTCGATAGTTGCGAGAAATTGCCCGGAGAAACTCCAAAATAATGTGAAAGTCGGTGCTGTTTTTGAACTCGCATCTCCAAAATTTTGTCATCCCATCAGAACTCATTTTAGCGAAGGTGTAAAGGTGGCCTTCGTAAGACAATTTTACTTTTTGTTTTTTGGTTGCAATTGGGTTAGCCATTTCTGAACAATGTCCAAATCAGAATGTACATCAAATAAAAAAATAATAGGATTTGGAATAAGTAAAATGTAAAAAAATGAGCGAATGTTAATTAAACCTAACTTATGCCAAGTGGCGAGGGATCCATCAGGCTTAGTTTTTAGAATCTTAATTTTTAAAAAAGCACATTTTTCTATTTTTAGGTTGGGGCCAAACGACCCTGGGGCCCAAACGACCCCGGGGCCCAAAAACGGGGGCCCAAACGCGGGGGCCCAAAAACGGGGGCCCAAACGCTCTGGTCCCCAAAATAGATATCAATCGCTTCCTCTCGGCATGTAAATGATGAATCCGAAAGAATTTTTGATCCAAAAGAAAAAATAAAAGGACGGGTAAATCATCAAAGGCAATAAATCATCAATCAATTTAATGAAAATATGGGTAAAAGTTGATTGAGATTGATCATTCATTGGTCCCATAAAAGGGGCAAAAATGCTGGCCCATCCATCATCACCTCTTTGAAATGTTTGACCCATTCAACATTTGATGTCGCCAACTCTTCATGGATGAGCCATTCCAACTTTGATGTCTCCAACTCTTCGCTGTAACGCAATCGCTTCGGTTGTCCATCCTTTCTCGGGGTGTGCAACCATTTGGCCAACGCTTGGCCGGCAGAAGTTGCATTTGGCCCCTGATCAGCGATCAAATCGGGGAAGACCAGAACAACAGAATCGATTGATTTCAAATGATCATCATGATCAGTGAGAATTGTCGGTGAAATCAGACGAAGCAAATTGTTAGTATCAATGCTGTTTGTTGGTCCAATTTGAACGAATAAATTGGTGCCATATTTGTCCCAAATGTGCTTGTTGGCATGGAGAAATGCGAGCACAGAATGGTCAATGTAGCTGAAGAAAATATATAAATGCTTTAAATGGTAATACTGGAGAATCTGGGCTCCACCCAAAATTTTTTTCTTTCTGTTGTGAAAAGACTAACCAGGGGGTTTTCGGGGTTTCTGATCACGAATATGATATCAGATTTGCAAAAATCGTTGATTTTGAAAATCTTAGATTTTTTAATATGGTCAAATGTTGCACCCTTTTTCTAATGAACCAACCATATATGAGCAGCACTTTTTATTAGCCAAAGAGATGATAATAGAACAATCACACAAAACATATACAAAACACTTACTACTTTGCCAATTATCAATTTTTAGAAACATTTGCCCATATTCACATAATTTCTAAAATTTATGATTTTCAAAATCAATGATAGAATCAAAGATTTTTGCAAATCTGATATCATATTCGTGATCAGAAGCCCCGAAAACCCCCTGGTTAATCTTTTTATAACATAACAAAAAAAAAAATTTTTTTTTTTGGATGGAGCCCAGATTCTCCAGTATTACCCTTTAAATATACATAGGTACACCAAAAGTATAAGAATTACTCAATCCGAATGTCTTTAAAGCGGATTTTGTTGGGCAACGGATGGTCCGGCAACGGAAATCCCACAAAATTGCCATCAATCCGTACAGACACTTTCGGTTTTGGTCCACTGCTGCAAATTCTGATTGATCTCCAAATTGTCAATTCGTTTTTGCCATAAAAATGCGTGTCCACCAACGCATCGAAACGGGGCGAAAGAAGCGCCATTCAATTAAAAAATGAACATAACGCCATAATATTCATAAAATGATTAAATTCAAAATCTTTTTGAAATGTCTTTGCATTTTTACGAAAAATTCAGCGTAAAATGTAATTTTAATGCATACAACGTCATAACCTACTGATCATGATTCTGGCTGGCATCTCTAATAAAATTCGAAAACAATCAGACAAATAAATGTGTAAGAAGCAACAAAGCATTTATTTATGAGAGAGAATAAGCATCAAATCCATTTGAAATAATTATTGTAATTCACTTCCGCGCACTCAGACGACATTTTGGTTGCTATTATCCGCTTCTTCGTCCGTTGATGGTGGAGACAATGGCCTGAAATTGAGTTTTTATTTTTCAACAAAATCAAATTCTGTTCATTGCTGTTCCTTACCCAATGCTATTATTGCCACGCCATAATTCAAATTTGACATTGTTCAATTTGCCGTCCCAATTTCCGTCGTTTTCCCACTGAACCGTCTCCCCAATTGGGCATCGCTTCAACAGCCAATAAAAAGTGTCTTCATTTATTAGTGTCAGCTTTTCTTTGGTCCGTTCATTCACCAATTCAAATGGCTTATACACTTTTATGGCATGGTCAATTCGAATAATGTAACTGGCGGAAGAAGTGGCACGGGGAAATGCCTTAAATAAAAAGAAAGCGCAAATTAAAGGTAATTAATTAATTAGTCAGTCAGTTGTTTAATGAAATATGGCCGGCCACCTCTTTGAAATTGTTGACCCATTTAAGATTTGGTGGATTCGAATAATAACGATAAAACAATCGCTTTGGTTGTCCGTCTTTGCTCGGCGTGTGTAACCATTTGGACAACACTTGGCCAGCAGTTGCATTTGGTCCATCGTCAGCAATTTCATCGGGGCACAGACGACCGGAATCAATTGAATTCAGATGATCAAGATCAGTGAGAATTGTTGGTGAAGTGTGACGACGCAAATTGTCCAAATCTTCAGTAGTGTAAAAAGTCAAATGGCGAAGGTTTGTCGTAAGAATTGGCCAAATTTGACGGACAAAAACATCCCAAATTGGTTGAATATTTGCAATAGACAACTCCAATTTGGTGCCCATTCTGTCCCAAATGTGCTGGTTGGAACGGAGAAATGCAATGACGGAGTGGTCAATGTAGCTGAAGAAACATACAAATGCTTTAATATACAAAAAAGTTTAAAATTACTCAATCAGAATGATACGAAAGCGAATTTTGTTGGGCAACGGATGGTCCGGCAGAGGAAATGCCATAAATGTGCCATTGATCCATACAGACAGTTTCGGTTCTGGTCCTCCGTCCTTGTGAATTCTTATGTAATTCCAAATTGTCAATTCCGTTTTTCCATCAAAATGCGCGTCCACCAAAACATCGAAACGGTCGGAAAGCAATGCCATTTTGAGTCCAAGTTGAGCATGGTCAAAAGATGGAAGAATGTCCATCCAAACGTCGCCACAAATCCAACTGAAATGAGAAATTAGGTGAAAAAATTTGTAATTTTATTTACGAAAATTCCTTACCGTCTGTTCATTTTTTTGTTACAATTTTGCACAGTTTTGTCGTAAGTTGTGATTGTTAACAAAGTAAAAAACTTTCTGTATATTCCTAAAAGTAAGCAGAAAAAGATTTGGCTCTAGTGCACTTTATGAGTCCAATCAATTGACAATACCTGGTTTTTATACAATAACTTTGTTCATGTTTGAACAAACCCTATCTTTTTGGTAGCATTCGAAAGCACAAAGTCTGAATTATATGTAATAATACGAGAAAACAATATAATTCTAACAGTTAAAGAAAGTTACAAACCAAAATAACCAACAATTACTTAATTAGTCAGATCTTTTTTCGTAATTGCCTAAACGCTGCGATTTTATACATTTTAGCTTCGTTAGACTTTATGCTTTCGAATGCTACCAAAAAGATTGGGTTTGTCCAAACATGAACAAAGTTATTGTATAAAAACCAGTGATTGGACTCATAAAGTGCACTAAAGCCAAAGATTTTTTGATTTGATTGCTTTATCCATTTTATAATCAAATCAACAATTTATAAAATTCTAAGCAGGAAAACTTAGTTGACTTTTGATTTGGGCAAACATTTTTTCCCAACGATCGGTTTTTCATATTATTTCAAACAAAAAATTTAATGGGAAAGGTCTGCCGGTGCCGAAAGACTCTGCCGAGTAAATTTTGTAAAACATTTTGAATAAAAAACAAGTTTTGGCACAAATTTTGCAAATTTAAAGGGAATGGGGTCCGAACCTTTTAAAAACACTGCGAGTTATTTTTGTTGTTAAGATACGCGGTACTTATGCACTTTAAAGACCATAAAAAATAAAAATTATTTTTTAATCATATAAAAATTTTCTAGGAGGTTTTCGGGGTCGCTGATCACGAATCTGACATACAATTCGACCAAATTCAAATCCCTAACCCGTATTCTAGTTACAACGTAAAATGATTTTTGAAAATTTGAATTTTCGAGTTTTTGTTCGAATACGGGTTCGGGGTTCGAATTTGGTCGAAATGTATGTCAAATTCGTGATCAGCGACCCCGAAAACTTCCTAGAAAATTTTTATGATCTAAAAAAATTTTATTTTTTATGGTCTGTAAAGTGCATTAGTACCAGATACGCATTCTATACAGGACAGGGATTTTCAAAAAAAAGATTTTACCAAGTGTATTTTTTGAAAAATTCGTAAATATTTTTGATTTTTCAAAAAAAACAGCATAAAATGCCATAAAGCGAAAAATTTAAAAAATACTTTTTAAATTTTTATACATAGTCACTCGGTTTACCTCAGTTCGGCCCTCACGGTTCGGCCGTCACGATTCGGCCGGCACGGTTCGGCCCCAGCGTGTTTTTCCAATATAACTTTCTATAACTTTTTTCTTGGTAATCCAAATCCAGCATTGTTGGAATCATTCGAAAGCTTAACATGTTTAGCAGCTTTTTCTAAGCTATTGCTTAGCGATTAGACAATTACCAAAAAAGTTATACATGAAACTTGCGAATGATACCAAGATTATTGGATTTGGATTATAAATAAAAAAGCTATCGTGGAAAAACACGCTGGGGCCGAACCGTGCCGGCCGAATCGTGACGGCCGAACCGTGAGGGCCGAACTGTGACGGCCGAACTGAGCGAGTCCGTTAACAAAGCATTTCTGACGAGAAAAAGAGAGCATCAAATCAAATTCCAATTGGTGAGATCGTCGATCATTTCTCAAATATAATTAATTTTCATTGCTTTCATTCGTCCGCTTTTTCTTTTTCTTCTTCCGCTGCTGGTGGCGACAATGGCCTAAATAATTTTTTTTTAATTTTTCGACAAAATCAAAATGAATGCTGTCGCATCAGAGTCTCACCCAATGCAATTAATGCCACCCCAGAAAATAAATTTGACATTGTTCAAATTGTCATCCAAATTTTCGTCGATTTCCCACTGATCCGTCGCCGCCTTTTCACTAATTGGACACCGTTTCAACAGCCAATCACCACCACCATAAAGTGACATTTCCTCCAGCGTCAGCTTCTCATTTGTTCGTTCGTTCACCAATTCAAATGGCTCGGCGTATGCGAACAGTTTAAATTGAACGGTGTAACTGACCGAAGTCGTCTTCCCATTGATTCGTCGCCGCCGTCTTCCCAACAATTATTGGACATCGTTTCAACAGCAAATTATGCTCGGATTCTTCCCACAATGTCAGCTTTAAGCTATAATTGCAAAAAAGGACTGCTTTTAAAATAAGAACTGTGATTTATTTGAACGGATAAATGTGAGCCGAGAGTGGTCAGTGTGAAAAAGGAAAAAATTCTGCGCTAATATTTTAGTATAAAAATGCCCTTTTTTCTTCCCCTCTTCATTCCATTCTCTCATTATTCTCCCTACATTTCCGATCATTTTGTTGCTGCAAATGTCTTCAGAACAAATTCTGTATGTTTTTTTCATACGTTTCGCATTTATTTTGCTCAAATTGTGGCCAGAATTTGTGAGATGAAAATTTCAAAGTCACTTTTGAAAGATTATACAAATTTTTAGAGGCTAAAACTTCACATTTTACGGTAAATATTGATCATAGTCACCAAACTCAAAATTGCTTAAAACGGTCAGAATCGATGTAAAAAGGTTAGAAATGGGTCGGAAAAATAGAATTGGGGGCGCGCTTGCCCTTTTTCAGGCTGAAAAAGTGCCGGAATTGGAGTGCCAAACTCAGCTGGGACTCAATTGACCGCACAATAAAAACACTCAAATACATTTTAAATCATTTTTCTAGGGTATTTTGTGGCGCTGATCACGAATATGACATTTGTTTTTCAAAATTTCGAATCCCGAACCCGGTTCGAACCGGTTCAAAACTCGAAAATTGAGAGATTTGGCACTATAACTTTTTAAATGATCGAACACTGACAAATTTGGTATCATTCGAACTCTCGCAAAAGGGAGCATGCGAAGACGGAGCAAGTAGTGGGGCGAGACGGAGGGCGGAGGAAAAAGTCTGACGAGCGCCACAGGCGGTTGACTGCGGGGGCCCGAAGGGCCCCCGCCAATCAGTCAACCGCCTGCGGATCACGCGCGGACTTCTTCCGTAGCCCGTAGTCTCGCCCCACCTACTGGCCGCCGTAGTCGAGTGTGCGGCGGTTTTTTAGCGCAATAAGCTAAATTCAATCTTTTATATTTGACGTTCTTTTAAAAACCCCTAAAAATTGTTTTTGTTTTAATTTATAAATTTTAAATTTTGTTCGAATTAGGGTTCGGGTTTCGGAATTTTGCAAAATAAAGGTCATATTCGTGATCAGCGCCACAAATTACCCTAGAAAATTATTTAAAATGTCTTTTGAGTGCTTTTTATCGTGCGGTCATTTGAGTCCCAGCTGAGTTTGGCACTCCAATTCCGGCACTTTTTCAGCCTGAAAAAGGGCAAGCGCGCCCCCAATTCTATTTTTCCGACCCATTTCTAACCTTTTTACATCGATTCTGACCTTTTTTAAGCAATTTTGAGTTTGGTGACTATGATCAATATTTTCCCATTTTACTCTTTCGTCTTTAACCTTTGACCATTTCATTGCTTTTTCCTTTCCTTCCATTAATTCATTAATTTCCCAAATTCATTTCTTTCAGTTTGTGTGCCCTGTCTCTTATTCTGTTGGTCGAATGTGCCACCATTCTTTGGATCAATTTTGACCATGTCAAAAAACGACTAAGCCCTCACAAAAAAGAAATGTAAAAAATTCAACAAAAAATTTGAAAAATTCTTCATTTTTTCAGCTTTATCTGCGGCGATTGTTGGCTTTTGGTGTTCGATTTTCTTGCGCCTTCCCAACTTGGCCTTGGAATTGCACTGGTCAACCGCCGCTTTGACTTCATCGTCGACGAACATTTCAAAACGCGCAAATGGAAATTGGGCTTTATGCGAATTTGCCACAAAATTGGAGAGAATGGCACCAAACAAATGCAAATTGTAAATTCCGATGAAAATCCATTGCCAATCCCGCAAAATCCGTTGCCGAACAAAGTCATCGGATTCCGAGGCATTACAATCGCGTAAAAATTTGATTCGATTGGAAATGTTTTATCCAAATTTTCTGCTTTTCAGTTACATCGATCAAAATGTCATCGCATTTCTCCGCCTTTTCCACCGTTTTTTTCGCCTTTTCTTCAATATACTTGGACATTATCACTGAAAATGTTCGCATTTTGGACTACTTTTTGCTCAACATTTGGCCAATGTTTCGCCTTTCTATTCATATGCTGTTTTTGAATTCCATCGCTTTTCGCCGTTTCCGCCAATTGGCCCCGTCACTTCTCAACGATTGTCCATCCCTTTACACTGTCATTTTCGATAACGGCATTCTCCCGGAATTTCCGCCCGATGAAAGTGCCAATGCGTCGGATATGTGTGGGAAGAATTGAGTGCTCGACAGAACCCAATTGATATTCGGATCAGCGATGGAGGATTCGACAACGGGTGAATAAATGATTTCTTTTTTTTTTTGTGTTTTATGAGTCCAATTGCTTAGACTTTGTGCTTTCAAATGGTACCAAAAATGTACGGTTATGGACAGAAATAGTTGGTTGGACTCATAAAATGCCATTGAACTCATAAAATGCCAATGACTTATAATTGCAACCGAATCATCGTTTTTTTCAGTCTTCTCGACGACGCTTCTCCCGGGGCGAGTGATCAACAGAAGAATGAATTAATTGATTGGTGACGAAATTGTCTGACTGAAATGATGTTGGCAATTTGCCATTTAATTATTGCCTAATTGTTTGTTTGTTTGTATTTGACCTTTGCTTGCACGCAAATGCGTTTCCATTGTATTTTATGTGTATATAAGTGAAATTCATTGTGAGTAATTAATCGTTGATAAAATGGCTAATAATAAAAACGGTAAAAGCTGCGCATATATAGAGAATGATCAATAGGAATGCTTACCGAAAACTTCCTAAGATTTGCGACTTACCCACGAATCCGAAAACTACAAGACACAAATATTCAAAGACTTGATGAAAAATCGGGTCAATAGCATCTCGTACAATAAATTTTTACAAAATAAAGCCTAAGCTTAGGGCTAAGCCTAGGCTCAACGTAAGCTTAATCCAAAAGCTTATGCTTATTCTAAGCTTTTATAAAAAAAAGTCGATTGTACGAATTGCCATGAACCCGAAAAAATCATAAATAGACAAAAGAAAAGACAAGAAAAAAAAATTTAAAATTTATTTTTCCTCGAGAGCGCAATTCTGCAGTATTACCCAATCAATGACCAAATTCATTTTCTTAAATGGCTCAATTGGTATTTTTGACACGCAAAACTTAAAAAGAATGCTTAGGCTTAAACTGTTCAATTAATCTCCAAATGTGTGTTTTATTCGAATGAAAGAAAATCAACAAAAGCATTTCTGAGAGAATAAATGAGCATCAAATCAATTCCAATCCGTGAGATCGATAATTTCTCAAATTTAATTAATTAATTCATTTCAACGCAATTAGACGACATTTTCACAAATAATCACTCATTCCGCTAATCCACTTGGCCCGGGAGTCGTCGAGAACATTTCACTGTTGCTTTGAATTCGTCCGCTGGGCGCGACAATGGCCTAAAATTAAACACAATTTGAATTGGGTGAATGAATTAAATCAATCTTTTACACTTACCCAATGAA
The DNA here is from genome assembly GCA_023374025.1 of Heterodera schachtii. NCBI lineage: Eukaryota > Metazoa > Nematoda > Chromadorea > Rhabditida > Heteroderidae > Heterodera > Heterodera schachtii. The sequence continues at coordinate 1,579,602 of SIJG01000016.1, forward strand.
ATTAATACCGACATCCCACAAATTAAATTGGACAGTGTTCAAATTGTTGTCCCAATTTTCGTCGTTTTCCCACTGAACCGTTGCCGCCTTTTCACTAATTGGGCATCGCTTCAACAGCCAAACACCAAGCGATTCATCTTCGTCTTCTCCGACCTTCATCAGTGTCAGCCTTTCTTTGGTCCGTTCATTCACCAATTCAAATGGCTCAATTGGCGACAGTAAAACTTCAAAATAAATTTTGTAGCTGACAGAAGAAGCGGTGGCACGGCGAAATGTCTAAAGAAAATAAAAGGAAGCGTAAATCAAAGGCAATCAATCAATTAATTAATTGGATTAATGAAATATGATCACACACACACCTCCTTGAAACTGTTGATCCAATCCAAGTTTCCGTCTGCATCTACATATTGGAGAAACGATCGTTTCGGTTGACCATTTTTTGTCGGAGTTTGAAGCCATTTGGACAACGCTTGGCCAGCAGTTGCATTCGGTCCATCGTCAGCAATTCCATCGGGGAACAGATAAATGGAATCGATTGAATGCAATTGGCAAAGATCAGTGAGAACTGTTGGCGAAGTGCGACGACGTAAATTGTCCAAATCATTGGCATCAGAAAAGCGCAAATGGCGAATGTTTGTCACAAAAATGGGCCAAATTTCACTGATAACAAAATCCCAAATCGGATGGACATCTTCGGTTTCATATGAAGGCACAATCAACTCCAATTTGGTGCCATTTTTGTCCCAAATTTGCTTGTTGGCATGGAGAAATGTGATCACGGAATAGTCAATGTAACTGAAGAAATATAAAAATGCTTTAATATAAACAAAAGTTTAAATTACTCAATCCGAATGTCCTTAAAGCGGATTTTGTTGGGCAACGGATGGTCCGGCAATGGAAAATCCACAAATTTGCCACCATCGATCCGTACAGACAGTTTCGCTTCTTGTCCAATGCCCTCGCAAATTTTGATTGTTTTCCAAATTGTCAATTCTGTTGTTTTGCCATCAAAATGTTTGTCCACTAAAATGTCGAAACGATAGGAAAGCAATGCCATTTTGAGTCCGAGTTGGGCATGGTCAAAAGATGGGAGAATGTCCATCCATACGTCGCTACAAATCCAACTGAAACATGGAAAAATTGGGTAAATTAAAAATTTTGAAATTTATAAAAATTTCCTTACCGTCTGTTCATTTTTTGCTGCAATTAGCACACGTTGCCGTTTTGACAATTAATTGGTGACACAAGAAAAATATCTAATTATTTTAATAATAAATGCCTTTCCTAAACAATAAGCAAATCGACTGAAAACAAAAATGTAAAAAAAAGAGACAGACGTAAAATGGCATTTTAACTATACGTTTGGAAGAGCGTTTTTATCTAAAAAACAACAACAAAAAGAAAATTTATGTGACTATGCAAGTACCCAACCCTCCTCCAAGGGCAGCTTATATTCGTGGATGGTGGGGTTCTAATCGAGTAAATACGGTATGTACCTGTTCTGCTGTACCAAATCTAATAATAATAATGACAATAATTAGAGTGCCACGGGACCGGGAATTTTGGGCAAACCCGGGACCGGGACCTGTTCGGTTTGAAAAATCGGGAATTTTTGGCTGGAAAAACCGGAAAAAAACCGGGACTAGTCCCGGTCCCGGTCAAAACTGGGACCTTGGTACTCAGTTGTACTCAGTTGTCCGCTACCAGATCCCGGTCCCGTGGCACTCTAATAATAATAATAATAAAATTTTCTGTTGCTCATTTTTCTCTCCGTCGCATCATTTCTCAACAACGGCTTCTATCAGCAACAAAACAAAAACTAACAACAAAATCGGTAGCTGGTGCTGTGATTTTGAGCAACAGCAATTTTTGAAATCCAAAAATTTAAAGGCTCTAAAAAAGACGAAAAATTAAACACGTAAATTCCAAGACATGGGTGGAAGGCGACCGACCGCAATTTGCGTATCACCGGCACCTTTTTAGCTACATTTTCTAACGCGTCATTTTTTGGTCCGGTCCCTGTCCTACCCCCCGGCGGTACAAATCGTTGAAATATTTTTGGTAAACTCGAAAAGTAACGAATACCCTCAGCTTTTTACCGATTTATCAACAATTACTCACAATTAATTAATTATTTAATTACATACACATAAAATACAACGGAAATGGACGAATTTGCGAGAAAGCAAAGGTCGAATACAAATAGACAAACAATTAGGCAATATTTAAAAGGCAAAATGCCAACATATCATTTCGCTCATCATATCGCATCAATTAATTGATTAATTCATTCATTTCTTCTGCTGATCACTCGGCCCGGGAGAAGCGGCGTCGAGAAGACTGAAAACATGATGATTCTATTGCAATATAAGAAATTAAGTTTTTATGAGTTCAATGGCATTTTACGAGTCCAATCAACTAAACATCCTTAATTATCACAATTCTGTCCATTAACCGTACATTTTTGGTACCATTTGAAAGCACAAAGTCTAAGCAATTGGACTCATAAAAAAAAAAAAAATCATTAAGCATTTTAAATGTTCACCCGTCGTCGTATCCGCCATCTTTGATCCAAATGTCAATTGGATTCGTTCGAGCAATAATTTCATCCCTCACATTTTCCCAATTTCTTTCATCCCATCCAATTGGACAACGGATGAGCCAAACATAATTTGCTGCTTGTTGAAGTGTCAATTTCTCTCCAGTCACTGCGTTGTTCAGATCAAATGGCACAACGGAGTCAAGCGGAGAAGACGGCGGAAAGTAAAAAGAAATGCGGAAAGTAACCGGAGAAGAAGCATTGGAAAATGCCTTAAAATGGGACAAAAAATCATAGAAAAAAAGCAATTAGGGATAATCACCTCTTTGAACTGTTCCATCGTTGACGCCCATTGATCCGGTGAATTAACAGAGCATATGAACCACTTCGGCAGACCATCCGGATGAGGCGTCAACAACCATTTGGTCATCGCTTGGCCATCCGACGCATTGGCACTTTCATCCGGCGGAAAAGTGGGAAAAATGAAGTCATAGAAAGAGACAAAGCGAAGTGATGGACAATCGTTGAGAAGTGACGGGGCCAATTGGCGCATACGGCGAAAAGCGATGGTATTCAAAAATATCAGACGAATGGAGTCGCGGAGCATTGGCCAAAGGTTGAGCAAAACAAAGTCCAAAATGGGAACATTTTCAGTGCGAATGTCCAAAGTTGTCGAACAAACTGCGAAAATACGACGGTGAAAACGGCGGAGAAATGCGATGACATTTTGATCGATGTAGCTGAAAAGCAGAAAATTTATACGAAAAATTCCAAATTAATCAAAACTTTACTTGATCTGAATGCGTTTGAATCCGATGACTTTGTTGGGCAACGGATTTTGCGGAATTGGCAATGGATTTCCATCGGATTTGACAATTTGCATTTGTTTGGTGCTATTCTCTCCAATTTTGTGGCAAATTCGCATTTTGCCCAATTTCCATTTGCGTGTCTTGAAGTGTTCGTCGACGATGCAGTCAAAGCGGCGATTGATCAGTGCAATTTCAAGGCCAAGCTGAGAAGGCGCAAGAAAATCGAACACCAAAAACCAACAATCGCTGCAGATAAAGCTGAAAAATGAAGAAATTTTCAAAATTTCCAATTTTATTTTATTTACATTTCTTTTTTGTGAGGGCGTCGTCGTTTTTTGGCATTGTCCAAAAAGAACCAAAGAATGGTGGCACAGCCAACCAACAGAAGTATCACGGCAGACAAACTGAAAAATTAATTGGGAAAATCATCAAAGCGAGTTAATCCAAAATTGAAGTTTTAGCTTCCAAAAAGCTACCACTTTCAAAATTAGTTTTGAAATATTAATATCGAAAATGTTCAAAAGCGGAGCAAAAGAAATGAGAAACGATAGAAAAAAAATAAATAAAAATATCTTACAAAATTTCTGAAGGCATTTGCAGCAACAAAATGACCGGAAAAGATAGGGAAAATAATGAGTGAATGGAATGAGACGGAGGGGAAGAAAAAAGGGCATTTTTATACTAAAAAATATTAGCGTAGCGCCCCGAGTTGAATCATATTTTTGCGTCAAAAGTTACAAATTTTTGCCATTTTGGGGTCACATTTTCAAAAAAGGAAAAATTTTTTGGAAATTTTAATGATAGGGTAAGAAAATGTTCAAATTTTTCAAAAAATTTGCCCTTTTTTCCTTGAAAAGTTTTCTTGGTTTTGCAAGATTGAACTCAAATTCGTATAACTGAATGTATGTGAATTCTTTTGTTAATGCATTTTAATCTGCGATTTAATTTTGTTTGGAGTGTACTGTAAAATGGTCTTTTATCTATCATGGGCATGGGTAATTTTAACAGAGTTTTTGAGGTTAATTCGTATAAATTTTAAAAATTTAATTTTTTGGAACCAATTTTTGTTGGTTTTAGCATCGCTTAAAATAAAGGGCCCTCTTTTCACCTTAGGCGTCAAATCAATTAAAAATCCTCAGTTTATTAGCCATAATCAAAAAAGCATGCAAATAAATAATTAATAAATATTTATTTGTATATTCGAATGAAAGAATCAACAATAAGCATTTGTGATGAGAGGAAATAAGCATCTAAATCCGTTTCCAATTGTATGAGATTCGATCAATAATTAATAATTAAATCAGTACCAAATCTGATAATAAGGATAGATAGAAGCCCTGCTTAAATTCTCAGTGGCTTATTTAGGTAAATTATCCCGACTATTATTTGTATTAAGATTTATTTTCTGGGTTTGACCGTTCTAAAAGGTTAGGAGTCCCCATTTTGTGCATTTTTCCGCATTTTGAATCAGTTCAAAAACAATTCAATAGGCCTAAACTTTTCAATTGATATTAAAAGTAAATATGTTGTATTCAAACGAAATAATCAACAAATCAAATGAGAGTATCAAATCAAATTCCAATTATATGGATGGGCCATTTCTCAAAAATAATTAATTTTCGTTGCTTTCATCCGCTTCTTCTTTCTCCTCTTCAGCTGCTGATGGTGACAATGGCCTAAAATTAAATATTTTTTGAACAAAAATCAAAAATTGCTGTTGCTTCTCACCCAATGGATTTATTGATGTCACCCCACAAACTAAAGTGGACATTGTTCAAATTGTCGTCCCAATTTTCGTCGTTTTCCCATTGAACCGCCGTCGCCTTTTCACTAATTGGGCATCGGTTCAACAGCCATTTTTTAGTGAATTCATAGCCATCTTCTTCAACAATTTCTTCAACGAATAATAATGTCAGCTTTTCTTGGGTCCGTTCGTTCACCAATTCAAATGTTCCAATTGGTGTTGACTCATAAAGATCAATTCGAATTTTGTAGTTGACTGAAGCGGTGGCACGGAGAAATGCCTTAACAAAAACAAAGCGTAAATTCACAAAAAGCAATCAATCAATTAGGTGTTTAATGAATAGAGCCACCTCTTTGAAACTGTTGATCCAATCTAAGTTCACTTCTTCGCCATAATCCGCACAAAACAATCGCTTCGATTGGCCATCTTTTCTCGGAATGTGCAACCATTTGGACAACGCTTGGCCAGCAGTTGCATTTGGCCCATCGTCGGCGATCACATCGGGGAATAAAGCACCAGATTTGATTGAATTCAATTGGTCGCAATCAGTGAGAATTGTTGGTGAAGTGCGGCGACGCAAATTGTCCAAATCTTCAGTAGTGTAAAAAGTCAAATGGCGAAGGTTTGACACAAAAACGGGCCAAATTTCACTGGCCAAAACATCCCAAATTTGCTGAACATTTGTAATAGACAATTCCAATTTGGTGCCTCTTCTGTCCCAAATTTGCTTGTTGGCACGGAGAAATGCGAGCACAGAATCGTCAATGTACCTGATGAAAATAAATGCATTAGTACACACAGAAAATTTATGTTATTATTACCAAATCCGAAGATCCTTAAAACGAATTTTGCTGGGCAACGGATGGTCCGGCAACGGAAATTCCAAAAAATTGTCATCGATCCTCCATACAGACAGTTTCGATTTTGGTCCTTTATCCTCCTTGCTAATTGTAATGTCATTCCAAAGCGTCAATTCCGTCGGTTTGCCAGCAAAATGCGCGTCAATTAAAGCATCGAAACGGTCAGAAAGCAATGCAATTTTGAGGCCGAGTTGGGGACGGTCAAAAAACGGGAACATGTCCACCCAAATGTCGCCACAAATCCAACTGATTATATGGAAAAAATTTGGTAAATAAAAATTTAATTTTTCTAAAAATTCGCTTACCGTTTGTTCATTTTTGCTGCAATTTGCACAGTTTTGTCGTATGTTGTGATTGTTAACCAAAATAAAAAGTTTATTTATATTCCAAAATTAAACAGTAAAAATTAAAAAAAAAACATAATAATTTTTAAATCGTATAAAAATGCCCTTTTTTTCTTCCCTTCCTCCTCATTCCATTCATTCTTCCTGTATTTTCCGGTCATTTTGTTGCTGCAAATGTCTTTAGAAATTCTGTACGTTTGTTATTTCTTTTTTTCTGGATTTTTCGCATTTCTTTGCTCAAATTTGTTAACCAGAATTGTGAGATTAGAATTTCATCAATTTTGAAAGATTAGCTCCAACAAAATTTACTTTCTCGTCTTTCCCCTTTCATTGCTTTTCCCTTCCCTTTTATTCATTTCCCCAATTCTTTTTCAGTTGGTATGCCGTGTTTCTTCTATTGGTCAATTATGCCACCATTCTTTGGCTTCTTTTTGGACCATTTCAAAAAACGACGACGTCCTCACAAAAAAGAAATGTAAAAAATTCAACAAAAAATTTTGAAAATTTCTTCATTTTTCAGCTTTATCTGCAGCGATTGTTGGCTTTTGGTGTTCGATTTTCTTGCGCCTTCTCAGCTTGGCCTTGAAATTGCACTGATCAATCGCCGCTTTGACTGCATCGTCGACGAACACTTCAAAACGCGCAAATGGAAATTGGGCGGAATGCAAATTCGCCACGAAATTGGAGAGAATGGCACCAAACAAATGCAAATTGTCAATTCCGATGGAAATCCTTTGCCAATTCCGCAAAATCCGTTGCCCAACAAAGTCATCGGATTTCGTGACATTCTGATCTTGTAAAAATTGATTAGTTGGAATTTTTCATCTACTTTTTCGGCTTTTTAGGTACATCGATCAAAATGTCATCACTTTTCTCCGCCGTTTTTACCGTTTTTTCGCCGTTTGTTCAACGGATTTGCACATTATCACGGGCAATGATAGCATTTTGGACTTTGTTATGCTCAACATTTGGCCAATGTTTCGCGTTTCTATGCGTGCGATGTTTTTGAATACCATCACTTTTCGCCGTATGCGCCAATTGGCCCCGTCACTTCTCAACGATTGTCCATCACTTCGCTTTGTCTCTTTCAAAGATGCCATTTTGCCCGAATTTCCTCCCGATGACAGTGCCAATGCGACGGATGGCCAAGCGTTGGCCAAATGTTTGTTGACGCCTCATCCCGACAATGTGCCGAAGTTTCTCAAATACGCTGTGAATTCACCGGTGGAGCAATGGTCGTCAATGATTGAACAGCTCAAAGCGGTGATTATCCCTAATTTAATTGGTTTTTCTATGATTTTTTGTCCCATTTTAAGGCATTTTTCAATGCTTCTTCTCCGGTTACTTTTGGCATTTGTTTTCACTTTCCGCCGTCTTCTGCGCTTGACTTCGTTGAGCCATTTGATCTGTTCAACGAAGTGACTGGAGTGGAGAGAAATTGACACTGGATCAAGATGAAACAGATCACATTATATCACCCGTTGTCCAATTGGATGGGATGGAAGAAAATGGGACAATGTGTTTGATGAACTGACAAATCGAACGAACCCAATTGACATTTGGATCGAAGATGGCGGATACGACGACGGGTGAACAATTAAAAAAATAATTAATGATTTTTAAAAATGCCAGTGAATTAATAAAAATTGAATTGGCTTATAATTTGCAATGGAATAATCATCGTTTTTTCAGTGTTCTCCTCGACGACGCTTCTCCCGGACCGAGTGATCAGCAGCAGAAATGAATTAATTAATGAATTAATTGGTGATGTAATTATGTGACCGAAATGATAATATGTGAAATTCATTGTGAGTAATTAACTAATTATTCGTTGGTAAAATGACTAATAATAAAAACGATAAAAGCTTGGCATATTCGCGCCCCAACCCAATAAATGCCATGGCACAACAAGTTCTCATAATAAGTCGTGATAGCTTCTTCAAAGGAATCACGAACTTAAATGAATAAATGAGAAAAATGAGAGCAACATTATGAATACGGATTTTAATCCTTAGCATTATGAATACGGATTTATCTGCAGATAGTTAGCATTATGATGCTGAGTCGTTTCGTAAATTCCGCCACTATGGGCGTTTCGTAAATCCGCCAGGGCGTTTCGTAAATCCGCCAAAGGGTAGGAAAACAAAAAATGTAAGACATATAAATTCATAACTTGGCTTAAAGTAAATCAAAAAAATAATTTTTAGTATCATTTAATAGCTCTAGGTGTTTTCTATCAGAATATAAATTTAGAAAATTTTTTTATAAAATTTTCAAAAAGTTATGGTGACAAAATTTTAAAAAATCTTGAGTCAGAGTTTTTTGACCATAACTTTTTTGAAACTCAATGAAATTTTTTGAAATTTTAAAGATAAATAGACTAAATAGAGTATTTGAAATTCTATAACTAAATTTAATCTAATTACTTCTGAAAAAAAGTTATAAAGCATTGAAAATGCTATGTTTTTTGCCATGGTCATGCAAATGTAATTATAAACCTTTAAATTTTTCAAGTCTTTAATATGCAATTGATTCAAAATTAATTTATTTATTCGATAGCCCTAAGAATTCTCTATTTAGCTTTCAAAATTTCAAAAAATTTCATTGAGTTTCAAAAAAATTATGGACAGAATGCTGACTCAAGATTTTTTGATGTTTTGTGTCCATAAGTTTTTAAAAATTTTATAAAAAAAATTTTTTAAAGTAATATTCGGTTAGAGAACATCAAGAGCTTTTGAATGATACCAAGAATTCTTAATTTTATTCAATTTAAGCCAAGTTATGAATTTATATGTCTTACATTTTTTGTTTTCCTACCCCTTGGCGGATTTACGAAACGCCCATAGTGGCGGAATTTACGAAACGACCTAGCACCCATTATGAATACAAGCATGAGAGAAAACTTTAAGAAGAAAATTGGGGACGAAACGATCATTTAGGAGTGCATGGTGTAAAATTTACATATTCAACCAAATGATGGCACATTCGACCAACAGAAAACAAAATGACAGGAAAATATAGGCAATAAAAAATGCGTGAATATTTAACGGATTGCTTATTTTTCTCATTTATTCATTTAAGTTCGTGATTCCTTTGAAGAAGCTATCACGACTTATTATGAGAACTTGTTGTGCCATGGCATTTATTGGGTTGGGGCGCGAATATGCCAAGCTTTTATCGTTTTTATTATTAGTCATTTTACCAACGAATAATTAGTTAATTACTCACAATGAATTTCACATATATACATAAAATACAATAGAAATGGACGCATTTGCGAGAAAGCAAAGGTCAAATACATATTTTTTTAATTGTTCACCCGTCGTCGTATCCGCCATCTTCGATCCAAATGTCAATTGGGTTCGTTCGATTTGTCAGTTCATCAAACACATTGTCCCATTTTCTTCCATCCCATCCAATTGGACAACGGGTGAGTATAATGTGATCTGTTTCATCTTGATCCAGTGTCAATTTCTCTCCACTCCAACCCGAAAAAATCATACATAGACAAAAGAAAGACAAGAAAAAAAAAATTTATTTTTTATTTTTCCTCGAGAGCGCAATTCTGCAGTATTACCCAATCAATGACCAACTTCATTTTCTTCAATGGCTCAATTGGTATTTTTGACACGCAAAACTTAAAAAAGAATGCTTAGGCTTAAACTGTTCAATTAATCTCCAAATGTGTGTTTTATTCGAATGAAAGAAAATCAACAAAAGCATTTCTGAGAGAATAAATGAGCATCAAATCAATTCCAATCCGTGAGATCGATAATTTCTCAAATTTAATTAATTAATTCATTTCAACGCAATTAGACGACATTTTCACAAATAATCACTCATTCCGCTAATCCACTTGGCCCGGGAGTCGTCGAGAACATTTCGTCGTTGCTTTGACCCGCTTCTTTTTCTTCTTCTTCCGCTGGGGGCGACAATGGCCTAAAATCAAACACAATTTGAATTGGGTGATGAATGAATTATTTTTTACACTTACCCAATGAAATTAATACCGCCATTACACAAAATAAATTGGACAGTGTTCAAATTGGCATCCGAATTTTCATCGTTTTCCCACTGAACCGCCGCCGCCGTCTCCCCAACAATAATTGGACACCGTTTCAACAGCCAATCACCACCACCATAATGTGACACTTTCTCCAATGTAAGCTTTTCTTCGGTTCGTTCATTCACCAATTCAAATGACTCAATTGGTGTTAACTCATAAAGTTGAAGTCGAATTTTGTAGCTGACTGAACACACCTCCTTGAAACTGTTGACCCAATCCAAGATCACTTCTGCGTCGTTATTTTCGAAAAACAATCGCTTCGGTTGACCATTTTTTTCCAGAGTGTGAAGCCATTTGGACAACACTTGGCCAGAAGTTGCATTTGGCCCATCGTCAGAGATCACATCGGGGCATAGATCATCAGTATCGATTGCATTCAATTGATCAAAATCAGTGAGAAGCGTCGGCGAACCAAATGATAGTGACCGGCAAAGCACAAATGGCGAATGTTGGTAGCAAAAACGGGCCAAATTTCACTGGCAAAAACATCCCAAACTGGCTTATCATTCAGAATAAACAAATCCAATTTGGTGCCCATTCTGTCCCAAATGTGCTTATTCGAACGCAGAAATCAATGACGGAATAGTCAATGTAGCTAAATTTTGGTCCTTCGTCCTTGTCAATTTTGATACATCGCCAAAGCGTAAATTCTTTTTTGCCATCGAAATGTTTGTCCACTAAATTATCGTAACGGTCGGAAAGCAATGCCAAATTGAGGCCAAGTTCAGGGGTGTCATCGCCAAAACCTAAAAACCGGGCGCACGAGTTCAAAAACCGGGCAAAAACCGGGCAAAAATTTTCAAAAACCGGGCAAAAAACCGGGCATATATTTTTAGCCAATAATTCAATGTATAAAAACGTAAAAAACATTTAAACAACATATTTATCACCACTTTTCACCTGTTTGAGTAAGTTTGGCAATGAAAGAAAATAATTGTGACAGTAGTGTTTTGAGACCGGACTTTTAGGCACGAAAATTTCTCTAATAGGCACCTAAGAAAGGCACCAAAAATGTGAAAAAAGGCATAAAAAGTTACAAAAATGGCAAAAAAAGGCACGAAAGGCAACCAAATATTCAAATTTTTCTAGCAAAAATTTACCAAGAGACCTTTTTTTTTTTTATTTTTTTTTGCTCTTCTGGCCAATTAATTTTTTTTTTCTTCTATGTTATATCAACAATTTCATAACCGGAGAGAAAAAAAAGGAATTTTTAGCTCCGAAAAAATGACAATTTTTTGGGGGTCCCGGCGGTGCCGATAGGCGCCGCCGGAAAAATTTTTTGGAAATTGTAAGAATACGATAAGAACATTTGCAAAAAATTATCCATTTTTAAAAAAAAATCCTGAAAAAGGCACCAAAAAGTTCAAGCTAGAAGCTTTAAACCAAGTTAAAAACTCGTTTTTCGTGCTTATTAGGCCATAGCAAGTTAGCAAAAAATAAGGCATATGCCTCAAAATCCGGTCTCTAGTAATGTTTAACTGAATTAGGTAATAGATTAACAATGAAAATTAGACTATTAATCTTGGCGAAATGTTTAATAAAAATAAAATAAATGAAAGGAAAACAAAAAAATTGAAAAAATTAGGCAAAACCCCAAAAACCGGGCAAATTCAAAAACCGGGCAAAAACCGGGCACAGACCCCTAAAACCGGGCAAATGCCCGGTTTTCCAGGTAAAATGACACCCCTGGCCAAGTTGGGCATGGTCAAAGAAGAGCAGAATGTTCAGCCAAATGTCGCCGCAAATCCAACTGAAACATGAAAAAAAAATTGGGTAAATTAAAAATCTTAAATTTATAAAAATTTCCTTACCGTCTGTTCATTTTGGTGGCTCAATTAGCACACTTTTGCCGTTTTACAATTAATAAATACTAATTCAAATTTTGCAAAATCCCCTTTTGTTATGTCCGAATATAACAAATTAAATAAGTTTATTTGCCGAAGAAATAAATAATAAATAAATGCAGACAATAAATTGGGAGGTCAATTTGGTGGGCTCAATTAACAACTGAATGAGGGGAAAGGAGGGGGAGAAGATGGTGAAGTGGTGTGTGCATACACCTAATCAATAACCATTTGAATGATCCTTTTCTCTAACACCTCCCCTCTTAAATTCGAGACCGAGGTCTAAGCCTAAATTATCATCCTGGAGAATAAAATTGGCGCGGCTTCTTAGTTCGGGTTGATCGGCGGACAACCAAGGGTGAATTGGCTGGCGGATTTTGTTGGGGCTGACGAGGCGGTTCGACAACCGGCGGCGGCTGTTCGACTTGAGGTGCCTCTTTTTCGGCTTCGTCTTCCAAAAGATGTCGTCGCCTGAGCTGATTCGCGTGCCGATGAACAAGCCGACGCAGAACAGGCACATAAACACGATATGTGGGCGAATTGTGAAGCCTTTCAACAATTTTTCCCTGGAGCCACTCCGTCTTATTGTTGCGGTAATTGATCAGTAGGACATGATCATTTGGGGAAAAATTGATCACTTTTGATCCATGCTTCCGATCAAAATTTTGAGACATTTTGTCGGTGTATTTTGACTGCCCCTTTTTGAATGAGTTTTGATCAAAATTTTCTGCTTTTTCTCCATTCGGATGAACGAGCGACAATTTCGTGCGCAATTTTCTGCCGAAAAATAATTGATCGGGTGAAAAGCCATTTAAGGCAACGTGTGGAGTAGTTCTGTATGAAAATAACATCTTTTCGATCCAATCTTTTTCGCCTTTTGACATTTTCTTCATCGAACGTTTGAAGGTGTCAACGAAGCGTTCCACTTGGCCATTCGATTGTGGGTGAAATGGCGGAGTGAAAGTGTGCTTAATCCCAAATTCTTTACAAAATGTGGCGAATTCGGCTGATCGAAATTGGGTTCCATTGTCTGAAACAATTTCCTCCGGGATTCCGAGCCGATAAATGATTGATCGAAGCACAAATACGGTGGCATAGGCAGAAATTGTGTTCATTCGATAAACTTCTGGCCACTTTGAAAATGAGTCGATCAGAATTAAATATTGGTGTCCGTCTGAGCATGTGCCTGCGAAATCGATGTGGACACGCTGAAAGACTTTGTCCGTCGTTGGCCATGGCGAAAGAGGTGCTTTGGTCGGGTTTTTCTGACCCAATTGACACTCTTCGCAAGTGCTCACAACTTTTTCGATCGCCGAGTCCATTCCCGGCCAATACACGTGGCGACGAGCAAGCGCTTTCATGCGCACAATGCCTGGGTGTGCGATGTGCAATGCCTTTAGGATGCGACTGCGAAGCGAAGTTGGGACGATCACACGGTCCTCATACAGCAGGCAATTGTCGACTTCGAAAATTTTGTCCCTTTTTGGAAAATATGGACTGATTTCGGAATCGGTGACTTTTACTGGCCATCCATTTCTCAAAAATTGAAGAACCGTTTGAAGTGGTTGATCATTGGCCATGGCTGCAGAAATTTCGGTGGTTGTCACTGGGAGCTGATCCATTCTGTTTTTGAAAACAGAATTAATGTAGCAATCCGTGTCGGCACAGATGTTTGCTATTAGGATGTCTTCCTCTGGACGTGGATAATTAGCAATGAGCCGGGACAAAACGTCGGCTTGGCCAAATGATGTGGTGTTGACGTAGCGAATTTCAAAGTCGTAATTTGCCAAAATCATTGACCAGCGTTGCAGACGGCTCGCGGCATAAATCGGGATGCCCTTTTTAGAGCCAAAAATAGCCAATAAAGGCTTGTGATCCGTTTGTAAAATAAATTTTCGGCCGTACACCATGCGGTGAAATTTTTGAACGGCAAACACAATGGCCAGTGCCTCTTTTTCAATTTGACTGTAATTTTGCTGCGCTGCTGTCAGAGTGCACGCTGCGTGTTCCACCACTTTTTCCTTTTTGTCAGGGAATGTGTGGCTTAATGTGGCGCCAATTCCATCCTTGGAGGCGTCTGCTGATACGACGATTGGGCGTGCCGGGTCGTAATGGGTCAGCAATAAATCGGACGTCATTATTTGTTTTGCTTTTTCAAAAGCATTTTGCTGTTCGGACGTCCAATTCCAAGCGACGTCCTTTTGGAGGAGCAGGTCGAGCGGTGCACGAAGCTCACGCATACATTTCACAAATCTTCCATAATAATTCAAAGCCCCTAAAAATGATCGGAGGGTGCTTTTGTCGATTGGTGCGGGCATTTTCCGAATTGCGTCCGAACGCGAGGGATCAGGACGAATGCCATTTGCTGACACAATATGCCCAAGGAACAAAAGTTCGGGCTGCAAAAATTTGCATTTGTCCATTTGGATGCGGAGTCCATACTCTTTTATGCGTTCAAAAAGAGTGTAAAGTGCCGTAATGTGTTGCTCGAGGGTTTTCGTGGCGATCAGTCCATCGTCAAGATATGCGAAAACACCAGGGATGCCGGCACAAATTTGGTCCATCAGATGCTGAAATATTGCCGGTGCCGATTTGACTCCAAATGGCAGGCGTTGGCATTGGAAAAGTCCGCGATGTGTGTTGATGGCGCACAATTGCTTGGATTCTTCATCCATTTCCATTTGCAAATATGCATCGCGAAGATCCAAATTTGAGAAAAATTTTGCGCCATTCAGTGAGGCGTAAATATCGTCCGGCCTTGGCAGTGGGTGGCGGTTCAATTCCAATGCATTGTTGAGGCCTGTCGAGAAGTCGATGCAGACTCTCGTCTTGCCGTTTTTCTTTTTTACGGCCAAGATCGGTGCGGCCCAATGACTGAAATCGATTGGCTTTATTGCGCCAATTTGAAGGAGACGGTCCAATTCGGCATTCACAGCTTCCATGGCGCCGTGTGGAATTGGACGAGCTCGGCAGAATACAGGCTTTGCATCCGACTGCAAAATGAGATGCGCCTTTGCCTTTGAGCAGTGCCCCAATCCATCTTCAAAAACTTCCGGAAAATCCTTTTGGAGTGCCGTTGTGAGCGTTGCCACATCACTGATCGATTTGTTTGGCGGCTTCACTGCCGAAAAATTGTCGATCATTTTTGTCGCCTGAACCGATTTGCTGGACGGAAATAAAATTTGGCGGGGGATGATCTCCAAAGCTTCGATCCATGGCAATCCCAATAAATTGTGTCCAACTTCTCCGCTGACATAGGCGATGAGAGTTTGCGGTGGTCTGTCGGAAAATTGGACGGTGCAGATGAATTTGCCAAGCAAGGCGAATGGCTGATCATTGCAGTTTTTGGCATCGATGTCAGATGGAGACAGATCCGGGCTTCCTAACTCCTGCCACGTTTGCAAAGAAATAATTGTGGCTTGAGCGCCGGTGTCGCCATTCATCGACGTTTCCATTCCATTAATTAAAATGCACAATTTCCACCATCGGCCTTGAGTTGTGCCAACATGCAGGCAGTGCGTGTCGACTTTGACTGTGTGAAAGGACCGGTGGTTGTTCGATGCCGACTTTGCTTTCTTTTGCCGACAGACTGTTGAAATGTGCCCTTTTTTGTTGCACTTAAGGCACGTTGCGTCCTTGAATGTGCAGTCGGAGCGCCAGTGGTCGGATTTGCCACATGATCCACACGGAAGCGTTGGACGACCACGTGTTGGCTTTCCACTTGAATTGGCAGTTTGATGTTGCCGTTGATTGGAGTTGCTTTGCCTTTGCGTTGGGTCGGTCCATTGCCGCGGCCTTGTGTTAATGGCGTTGGTGGCAATTGGCGGGTTGACCAGCGAAAGGGCGCTCTCTTTGACAAGTTGAATTGCCCTTAACTCCTCCTCAATTTTCTTGAGCGAAATGTTGGTGCCACTTTTCTGAGCGTCCTCCAACATTTTCAGTGCCTTTTGTCGCAAATCGTGATGTTCATCGTTGAGCGCGATGATCAAAATAATGCACTTGAGTTGTTCCTTTGTCAGACTCAGATCGGCATTTTCACATGAAGCGTTGATCTGCGCAATTAGTGATGAAACATCTTGTCCTTGTTGCTGTCGAATTTTGAAGCATTCGTAGCGACGGACGAACAGCGAGCGAGTTTCGGCAAAAAGCCTTTTGAGATGTGAAGTGGTTTCATCCCAATTCACTTGGTCCGGCTGCGTTGGGCTGATTGTGTCGCGGTATTTGTTGTACTCCTCCTCCCCGAGCTTGCCGAGAAGAAGTCGCACTTTTGAGGCCTCCGGCAGAGTGCTTCCGTCGTCCTCGATCAATTTTCCATACCGTTTCAACCAGCTTTCAAATGTATTGCCGATATCCGGATTGTAATGGAATGCCGAAATGCGAGCATCGATGGAGCTTGCCAAATTGGCATTGCTCAAATTTGCTGGCGCGGCGTTTTGTGGTGCGGCATTTGTGACCATTTGCTGGAGTGCATTTAGCAATTGTTGAAGCTGTTGTGCGTCCATGGCCAATTGAAGAAAAACTGCACACGGCAGACTTTAATCTCACACGGAGAGAAAAGTTTTTGATCTGCGAAAATTAGAAATCAACACGAGATTTCTAATTTTCCACCACGAGCAATATCAGCACGAGATAAAGCTCGGATTGTTGCTTTGCCGGTGATGTGCAGTTAATTGCTGACTGCGCCAAAATTTGTTATGTCCGAATATAACAAATTAAATAAGTTTATTTGCCGAAGAAATAAATAATAAATAAATGCAGACAATAAATTGGGAGGTCAATTTGGTGGGCTCAATTAACAACTGAATGAGGGGAAAGGAGGGGGAGAAGATGGTGAAGTGGTGTGTGCATACACCTAATCAATAACCATTTGAATGATCCTTTTCTCTAACATTTTTTTTTTTTTTTTTTTTTCAAATTAAATAAGTTTATTTGCCGAAGAAATAAATAATAAATAAATGCAGACAATAAATTGGGAGGTCAATTTGGTGGGCTCAATTAACAACTGAATGAGGGGAAAGGAGGGGGAGAAGATGGTGAAGTGGTGTGTGCATACACCTAATCAATAACCATTTGAATGATCCTTTTCTCTAACACCTTTCTTAAACAATTAGCAAATCGACCGAAAAAAAGCGAAGCAAAAGAAATGCGAAACGTCAGGAAAAAGGAAATATAATAAACGTACAGAATTTCTGAAGACATTTACAGCAACAAAATAAACGGGAAATATTGGGAGAATAATGTAATAATGAGAGAATGGAATGAGGTGGGGGAGGAGAAAAAAGGCATTTTTATACTAAAAAATAGAAAATCCAATTAAAAAGGGATAATCACCGCTTTAATCTGTTCAATCGTTGACGACCATTGACCAACTGGTGAATTCACAGCGTATTTGAGAAACTTCGGCACATTGTCGGGATGAGGCGTCAACAAACATTTGGCCAACGCTTGGCCATCCGACGCATTGGCACTTTCATCGGGCGGAAAAGCGGGGAGAATGGCATCTTTGAAAGAGACAAAGCGAAGTGATGGACAATCGTTGAGCAGTGACGGGGCCAATTGGCGCATACGACGAAAAGCGATGGAACTCAAAAACATCAGATACATTGAATGGCGAAACATTGGCCAATGTTGAGCATAACAAAGTCCAAAATGCGAACATTTTCAGTGATAATGAACAATTCGATGGCACAAACGTCGAAAAAACGGTGAAAACGGCGGAGAAATGCGACGACATTTTGATCGATGTAGCTGAAAAGCAGAAAATATGGATCAAACATTTTCAATCTATCAATTTTTACGCGATTGAAATGCCTCGGAATCCGATGACTTTGTTCGGCAACGGATTTTGCGGGATTGGCAATGGATTTCCATCGGAATTGACAATTTGCATTTGTTTGGTGCCATTCTCTCCAATTTTGTGGCAAATTCGCATTTTGTCCAATGTCCATTTGCGTGTCTTGAAGTGTTCGTCGACGTAAAAGTCAAAGCGATGGCTAATCAGTGCAATTCCAAGGCCAAGTTGAGAAGGCGCAAGAAAATCGAACACCAAAAGCCAACAATCGCCGCAGATAAAACTGAAAATTGAAGAATTTTATGAAATTTTTAAATTTTGTTATTTATTTTACATTTCTTTTTTGTGAGGGCGTCGTCGTTTTTTGGCATTGTCCAAAAAGAACCAAAGAATGATGGCACAGGCAACTAACACAAAAGTCACGGCATACCAACTGAAAAATTAATTGGGAAAATCATCAAAGCGAGTTAATCCAAAATTGAAGTTTTAGCTTCCAAAAAGCTACCACTTTCAAAATTAGTTTTGAAATATTAATATCGAAAATGTTCAAAAGCGGAGCAAAAGAAATGAGAAACGATAGAAAAAAAATAAATAAAAATATCTTACAAAATTTCTGAAGGCATTTGCAGCAACAAAATGACCGGAAAAGATAGGGAAAATAATGAGTGAATGGAATGAGACGGAGGGGAAGAAAAAAGGGCATTTTTATACTAAAAAATATTAGCGTAGCGCCCCGAGTTGAATCATATTTTTGCGTCAAAAGTTACAAATTTTTGCCATTTTGGGGTCACATTTTCAAAAAAGGAAAAATTTTTTGGAAATTTTAATGATAGGGTAAGAAAATGTTCAAATTTTTCAAAAAATTTGCCCTTTTTTCCTTGAAAAGTTTTCTTGGTTTTGCAAGATTGAACTCAAATTCGTATAACTGAATGTATGTGAATTCTTTTGTTAATGCATTTTTCTCTGCGATTTAATTTTGTTTGGAGTGTACTGTAAAATGGTCTTTTATCAATCATGGGTAATTTTAACAGTTTTTGAGGTTAATTCATATAAATTTTAAAAATTTAATTTTTTTGAACCAATTTTTTGTGGTTTTAGCATCGCTTAAAATAAAGGGCATTCTTTCCATTTTAGGCGTCCAACCAATTAAAAACCTTCAGTTTCATTGGTCATAATGAAAAAATCAAAGCAAATAAATAAACATATTTGTATATTCGAACGAAAGAATCAACAATAAGCATTTCGGAGAGCAAATGATGGCATCAAATCAAATTCCAATTGGCGAGATCGATCATTTCTCAACAATAATTTTAAATAATATTCATTTCCGTACACTTAATCAGATGACATTTTTGTTGCTTTGATCCGCATTTTATTTCTCTTCTTCCGCTGGCCGTGACAATGGCCTAAAATTAAACACAATTTGAATTGGGTGAATGAATTAATTAATCTTTTACGCTTACCCAATGAAATTAATGCCGCCACTCCACAAAATAAATTTGATATTGTTCAAATTGGCGTCCCAATTTTCGTCGTTTTCCCATTGATTCGTCGCCGTCTCCCCAAAACTAATTGGACATCGCTTCAATAGCAAATCAACAACATCATAACGTGACAGTGTCAGCTTTTCTTTGGTCCGTTCATTCACCAATTCAAATTGTTCAATTGGCGTTGTTTCCACAGGCATAAAAAGTTGAATATTGAAACTGACAGAAGTGGTGGCATGGCGAAATGTCTAAACAAAATTGGTAAACAAAAAACAATTAACAAAAATATGTGGCGGGGCCACCTCTTTGAAGTTGTTGACCCATTCCAGATTTGATGGATCCAAAAGACGAAATCGCTTCGGTTGGCCATTTTTGCTCGGAGTGTGCAACCATTTGGACAATGCCTGGCCAGCAGTTGTATTTGGCTCATCGTCAGCAATTCCACCGGGTAACAGACGACCAGAATCGATTGAATTCAATTGATCAAGATCAGTAAGAATTGTTGGTGAAGTGTGACGACGCAAATTGTCCAAATGATCACCATCAGAAAAGTACAAATGGCGGATGTTTGTGGCAAAAACGGGCCAAATTTCATGGACAAAAACATCCCAAATTGGCTGGGCATTTGCACAAAACAACTTCAATTTGGTGCCCATTCTGTCCCAAATTTGCTTGTTCGAACGGAGAAATGCAATGACAGAATGGTCAATGTACCTAAAGAAATTTATTAAAATAAGCCTTACACAAAGTTTAAAATTACACAATCCGAAGGTCTTTAATGCGTATTTTGGTGGGCAGCGGACGGTCCGGCATCGGAAATTGCACAAAAATGCCATTGATCCATACAGACATTTTCGCTTTTGGCCCTTTGTCTTTGCGAATTTCGATGGCTCTCCAAAGCGTCAATTCGCTTTTTCCGTCGAAATGTTTGTCCACCAAACAATCGAACCGGTCAGAAAGCAATGCCATTTTGAGTCCGAGTTGGGCATGGTCAAATGATGGGAGAATGTCCATCCACACGTCGCCACAAATCCAACTGAAATGCATGCGTAAAAATTAGTTAAATGAGATATTGGCACTTTTTGCAGTTTAAAAGGCCCAATGAAATAAAACAAAAGTGGGGAGTAAGTCTTAAAATATTGCAAATCAAAAGTCTGAAACCCGTACTGCGATTTGTTATGAATTTCTGATTTTCACAGTACGAGTTGAGTTGATAAATTCCTCACATTTTTTTCTTTAATTGTCGGTTCATTTTGCGTAAATTAACAGCACACAATTATTGTCGTAATTTGTGATTGCGAAAAATGATTTAACTAAACTAAACAAATTTTATTTATGTTGTGAAGAAAATAAGCAAAAATAATCAAATATTTTTTATTTTTCAATTTGGTCGCTATAAAATATAAATTTTAAGCAGGAAAAACACCTCAGTTGATTTTGTTTTGGGCCAAGGACCACTGTTTTCAACAATATTACTTATTTTCAAAAAATTATATGGGAAGGGGTCGAAAGAAGAAATTTTTAAAACTAATTTGTAAGTTGATTTTTGTATTAGATTTTGATCAAAAAAATTTTTTGGCTAAAATTTTGAAAACCTAAAGGAATAAATGTACCGAATGTGGGGGAAATTTCGTTTGGTGTGAAACGGAGAAAAAAATCAACCTGAAAATATAATATTTCGGCAAAATGTCGCCAATTAAAAAAATGAACATAATGCCATAATATTCATAAAATGATTAAATTCAAAAATCTTTTTGAAATGGTCTTTGCATTTTTCGAAAAATTCGGCGTAAAATCTAATTTAATGCATACAATGTCATAACCCTACTAATCATGATTCTGGCTGGCATTTCGAATTCCGGCCAATTATCGAATCCCCGACTAAGAAAAGCAATAAAATTGGTTTGAGCAATTTTGAGTTTTGGGGCCTCCGATAAAAATTTATACAAATTCCAATTGACCATCTCAAAAATCCGACCTTGACCAACTACAAATCCCCAAAGAAATCGACACTGACAACTCAATTCCCGACTACGCCAAGTTGCTTATTAAGCAACTTCACTCCCTTTTAAGCACCGCCTCAACCCTAATTCATTACCAGGTTGCGGTTGTGGACGCGGTCGAAGAGGAACGACGACTGAGAACCGTCGTTGTGACAAATGTGCCCGAATGCAAATCGGACAAAGCGACGGAGCGAGCCCAAGAGGACCGAGCCATTGTGGGCCAAATTCTCAATGCCACAGACGTCGATCAGGCACCAATTGTCTTCCGTGTTGGCAAAAGAATGGATGGTCGACCGCGCCCTCTCAAAATGGAGTTCCCGAGCAAACACGCAGCACGACATGTCATCCGCATGCGAGGAAAAGTCCAAGCGTTGAATGGTCTCCACAACGTCCGCGTCCGTGAAAGCATGACAAAAGAACAACTGTCGGAGAGGCGGAAACTGATCGAAGAATGCGGAAAGAAAAGGCAGGCGGACAACGGTGATTGGGTGATATATGCCAATCAAGTCGTGCTGAGACAAGACATTGACCAAATTCGAAAAAATTTTTAAATTTTCCAACCAAATCACTGCAATTTACCCATAATTATTACACCAAAGTACAAAAATTTTTCCGGTCGGTAAAAAATTTCTACCAAAAAGTTACTCATCCAAACTTTTTAACAAAAAATAAAGGGAATGTTAAATGCTGCCTAATAAACATTAGGTCACTAATGAATAAAATCGATGAAATAGCACTTATTTTAGAAACCGAAAAAATTGACATCCTTTTAATTACTGAGACTTGGACTAAAGACGGGGAAGAAATCAATTTTTGCCCTTGGGTAAAAGATCATTACAATTATATTTTTTCATCAAGGAAATCAAAAACTTGTGGCGGCGGTTGTGGTATTCTAATCAGAAAAGAAATTGGATTTTTTACAAAATTTTCGGATTCAAAATTTAATTCTGAAATTTTAGTTATTCAACTTCAAAATTTACAATGCATCAGATTTGTTTTGGTGTATAGACCACCCAAAACAACACTTAAACAAACAGAAAATTTGTTTAAATTTTTACAAAAATTTTTTAATGGAAATGCAGTGACTTTAGGAGATTTTAATTTACCGAATAAGGATTTGGTATGGAAAAATGGGCATCCCTATTCAATGAGTAAATATGGTGAAATATTCTGTGACTTTTTCAATAGATTTTCTTACGTTTTGGCCACGAATGAGCCAACAAGGATTAATTCCTGGCTAGATTTGATTTTTTCGGCCAATGAAAAAATTATTACTGATTGTACTGTTAAAGGAGGCATATTTTCATCGGATCATTTAGCACAATTTTTCACACTAATTACTCCTAAAACAAAACCGAAAACAAAGATCGTAAACTTTCGTTGGTTTTGTCCATCGAATGTGTTACATTTTAATATAGTTATAGCATCAAGGCTAAAGGCCTTGTCATATGAATGCTTTAGCATAGATCAAAAATATTCCGCCTTTAACAGTATGTTATTAGAAATTTTAAATGAGTGTATTCCAATAAAGCGTTTGACAAAGAATGATTTAACTCCTAAATACCCACAACATTTATTAGCTTCCATCAAAGAGAAGGCAAAGTTATTCAGGCAAGCTAAAACTGACCCATCCAAAAAAGCACTATACGATAGCATTTCTTTACATATAAAAATACAAACAAATAAATACCATAACCAAATTGAGAAAAAGGCTATTTCAAAGGGAAGAAATTCAATTTATAAATATATACAAAAATTCAATGTCAATCCCTTTGAAATACCTAATCTAAATTATGAAAATAAATGCTATCATAACAGTGCTGAGAAATGTGAAATATTTGCCAACTTATTTGCCAATTCATTTAATAATAATGAAACAGACCCAAGCAATACATGCTTGGGTAATATTATAGAAAATGATCAATGCTTTATATCGGATATAAATTTTAACATCATCGAGACCCAAAATCTTATGAAAAAACTCCCGAACAAAAATGGCACTTCTCCAGATAATATTAGCTATAAAATTTTAAAAATTTGCCATTCTTCTCTGTCAACTGTTATTACTGACTTGTTTAGGATCTCATTAGACACTGGTTCACTTCCAGACATCTGGAAGGAATCAATTGTTTTTCCGCTTTTTAAAAAGGGTGACAAAAATAATCCCGAAAACTATAGGCCAATTTCATTAACCTGCTCACTTTGCAGGGTAATGGAAAGAATTTTAAGCAGAAATATTTACAATTTTCTACTAAAAAACAAAAAAATTTCGGAATTTCAATTTGGTTTTGTTAGAAATAGGTCTACAACGAGTCAATTAATAACAGTTGTGGAAGATTGGTATGAGGCAATTATAAATGGAAAAAATGTTGACTGTATTTACATTGATTTTCAAAAAGCATTTGACTCAGTGCCCCATGAATTACTTTTATACAAATTGGAAAAAATAGGTATAAGGGGCAAAGTTTTGATGTGGATAAAGGACTTTTTGAGTAATAGGACTTTTCGTGTTAAAATTGGGGATGATTTATCCACCAGTAAAAAAGTTGGCTCTGGCGTCCCCCAGGGCTCTGTCCTGGGCCCTTTACTATTTTTGATTTATATTA
Source organism: Heterodera schachtii (assembly GCA_023374025.1). Taxonomy (NCBI): domain Eukaryota; kingdom Metazoa; phylum Nematoda; class Chromadorea; order Rhabditida; family Heteroderidae; genus Heterodera; species Heterodera schachtii. The sequence goes on from SIJG01000016.1 coordinate 1,603,695, forward strand.
ACGATCTTCCTGATGCTTTGCCATCAGGAGTAAGAATTAAATTATATGCTGATGATGTTAAATTATACATTTGTTATAAAGCAAGAACAGACACAGAAATTATGCATAAAGCATTGCATAATTTATCTGAATGGACAAATAAATGGCAAATCAGAATCGCAACTTCAAAAAACTTTTGTACTTCACTTGGGGAATAAAAACCCCAAAGAAATATATAAAATTGATGGAAATATAATAAATGTTGTGGATACAATTAGGGATTTGGGCATAAATATTGATAATAAATTGCTATTTTCCAATCATGTCGCACAAATAATAAAGAATGCATATTTACGTATGCGTTCTTTATTTCGGATTATTAAGTCAAAGTCTTCTAGGATTTGGATTATTTTGTACAAAACTTATGTTAGACCGTTATTGGAATATGCTCCTGAGGTTTGGAATCCATCCCTTCAAAAAAATATTAAAAAAATTGAAAAATGTCAAAAATATTTCACCAAAAGAGTTCTTTTCAAATGCAGCCTTCCACCCATTCCATACCAACAAAGATTAGAATACCTTCAACTGCCAACACTTGAAAGCAGGCGAAAGCTTTCTGATCTGTTCATGGCTCATAAAATAATTTATGGCCGAACAGATCTGAATCCCTTGGAAATATTTAAACCTTCTAAACGCTTTAACATTCCCTTTTATAGACTTAACTCGAAATATAAATTAGGCAAAAAATTTATACCTTTTGCAGGGCGGGTAACTAAAATTTGGAACCAACTCGATAAAAAGCTTATTGAAATAAACTCATTAAATCAATTTAAAAATAAAATTAAAACTATCTCTCTTCCTGTAAAATAGACCGGAAAAATTAAAGTCGAATCATTAATTCATTAAAATTAAAAGTGATTTGGTCATTATTTTTATTTTTATTGACCTCACATTATATTTTTTGGCGGCGATCTCGTTTTAATTGTTTTTGCGCTTTCTTGAGGACATTTTAAATTAATGTTTTGTCCTCAATGTAAGCGGATTTTTCCCTTTTGTGGACTCTTTTTCTTTATTGACAATAAAGCAATCAGACAAATAAATGTGTAAGAAGCAACAAAGCATAAAATCAAATTCCGTTGGTTGTTGTTGCTCACCCAATGTTATGATTGCCACGCCATAATTGAAATTTGACATTGTTCAAATAATTATTGTCCCAATTGTCGTCGTTTTCCCACTGAATCGTCGCCGTCTCCCCAACAATTATTGGACACCGTTTCAACAGCCAATTACACTCGGATTTTTTCCACAGTGTCAGCTTTTCTTGGGTTGATTTGTTCACCAATTCAAGTGGCTCAACAGTTGGCATTGATAAATTTTTATCAAATGGAAGGCTATTTTATGTAAAACAATAACCAAAAACTCCCAAAATTTTAAATAAAATTTTTTTGTCACTTTCGGACGGAAAGCTTTGATTTATAATTGACACAAATAAATAAAAGCAAATTGAAGAAATAAGTTTTAATTGAATTTTTTTATCTTCTACCAATTTTTCATATTATTACAAAGCGCCTAATTTAGACCATTCTTAATTATGAATTATATTGAATCTGTTATCAAAGTGATTATTTTTTGGAGTGATTAATTTTATTATTTCAAGTGACCGATGTATTTTCAAGTTATGATAAATTGTTTTAAAATACATTAGTATTATAATTTATAAATTAGGGGGTCTTTTTAGGCGTTTCTAAGCATTTAATTGATTTTTTCAAACATTGGTTTGCGTTTTAAAATTTAAAAAAACCCAGGTCATGGCCTGGATCAGGTCTTGAGGAGCCTGGATTTTTGTCCAGGTCCAGGCTTTTTCCAAAATACCAATCTCTAATTTCCACATTTTTTTTTTGTTTTTAGGAGGGCCGGTAGTGCCATTAAGCGCCACAGGCGAAAAATTTAGGGATTGTAATTTTGTTAAAGAAATAACCAAATTTTTCAAAAAATTGTTATATTCAAAATAAGTGACATTTGCAAAAAAGAAAATGAGCGCAAACAAATCAAATTCCAATTGGTGAGATCATCAAAATTAATTTTCGTTGCTTTCATTCGTCCGCTTTTTCTTTTGGTGTCAACACAGAAGACCCACAGACAAAAGACCCACTCGCAAAATACCCACTCTCAAAAGACCCACAGACAAAAGACCCACGCCGACAGAAGACCCACGGACAAAAGACCCACAACTTTTTTTTTTATAATTCCTAATTAATTGATTTTTAATCCCTTAATTTCAGTTTAATGTGGGATGGTTTGAATTTTTGAAAAAAATTCCTAACCCTAAAATTTTTAAAAATATTAATACATGAATTAGTTAATTCCATAATTGATACCTCCTATTTATCATTTATTGAAAAATATAATTGCCAAAAATAATTTTTTAAATTTTTTTCACGCTTAATTTGCCCATGAAATTTTTATTTACACATTTGATATTTTGCCCAAAAAATTTAGATATTTTGAGGGACGTATTTTTCAAAAAAAAATCCATCTTTAGGGGGTGTATTTTTCGAAATTTTTGTGAAAATGCCGAAGTATGGACAACAGGGATGGCACGGAATTCCGACTTCCGACATTTTTGGGGTCGGAATTCCGACTTCCGAAAATTTTTGGGCCCTCGGAATTCCGACTTCCGACTTCCGAAATTTTTTGGGCCCTCGGAATTCCGACTTCCGACTTCCGAAATTTTTCATAAAAAGTCTTAATTTTTCGGAATTTTTTTTGAGTTTTTTTTAAAAGCACTCAAGACATTTTAAATAATTTTCTAGGGTAATTTGTGGCGGTGATCACGAATATGACCTTTATTTTGCGAAATTCCGAACCCCGAACCCTAATTCGAACAAAATTTATAAATTAAATGAAAAACAAAATTTTTAGCGGTTTTCGAGGTTGCTGAACACGGTTATGAACATTTTCGCAAAAGGGAGCATGCGAAGACGGAGCAAGTAGTGGGGCGAGACGGAGGGCGGAGGAAGCAGTCTGACGAGCGCCACAGGCGGTTGACTGCGGGGGCCCGAAGGGCCCCCGCCAATCAGTCAACCGCCTGCGGATCACGCGCGGACTTCTTCCGTAGCCCGTAGTCTCGCCCCACCTACTGGCCGCCGTAGTCGAGTGTGCGGCGGTTTTTTAGCGCAATAAGCTAAATTCAATCTTTTATATTTGACGTTCTTTTAAAAACCCCTAAAAATTTGTTTTTCTTTAATTTATAAATTTAAAATTTTGTTCGAATTAGGGTTCGGGGTTCGGAATTTTGCAAAATAAAGGTCATATTCGTGATCAGCGCCACAAATTACCCTAGAAAAATTATTTAAAATGTCTTTTAGTGCTTTTTATAGTGCGGTCATTTGAGTCCCAGCTGAGTTTGGCACCCCAATTCCGGCACTTTTTCAGCCTGAAAAGGGCAAGCGCGCCCCTAATTCTATTTTTCCAACCCATTTCGAACCTTTTTACATCGATTCTGACCGTTTTTAAGCATTTTTGAGTTTGGGGACTATGATCAATATTTTCCGCCCAATAAACTGCAAAAGTGCCGAAAATTGTATCATTTAAAAATTTCTCACATTTTTTTCTTTAAACGTCGGTTCATTTTGCGGTAATTCGCAGCTCAATGTTGTCTTACTTTGTGATTGCGAAAAATGATGTTAACTAAACTAAAAATTTTTTATTTATGCATTGTTTTCACTATACTTTTGCAATATAATTTTCAAAAAATTTTATGGAAAGGGTCCACCGGAGAAATTTTTTAAAAGTAAGTTAATTTTTATAACAGATTTCGACCAAAATAAGTCTTGGCTAAAATTTTGAAAATCCAAGTGAATATGTGGGCAGAAGGTGGAAAAATTTTGAATGGTATGAAAATAAGAAAAAAATTCATCCTGAAAATGAAATTTTTTCTTCAAAAAGTCGCCAAATAAAAAAGTGAGCTTTATGCCAAAACTACATTTTTTGAATTTTTCCTTAAAAGCAATTAAATAAATTCCAAAAAAAATATGGGCCAGCGGCGGATTTGTTAATAAATTTTAATCTTAGAAGTCATAAATAGGGCCCGGATTCTTATGTTTTTGCTTATTTTTTTCTTTATTTAAGGACTTATTTTGGACTTTTTCTCGCTTAAAATCCGAGCCCTAGTCATAAATGTACAGAAAATAGAAACTAAAGAAATTTCTAAGGAATAAAAAGTCACAAAAATAAATATTTAAATTTTGAATTTTTTTTTGTCGAATCCGGACCCGGATTTGAACGCAAAGTCGAAAATAATTTTTTTTTTTTTCATTGATTGATTTGTATTTGCTCTTTCATTTTTTCTAACAGTCTCGTTTTAAGTTACATAACAACAGATTTTTGCCCTTTTGACACACCAATCAATTGGAAAAAGGGAAAAGTGTGCTGATTATTGAACCATCAAAATGAACAGACGGTAAGGAATTTTTTTTTATAAATTACAAATTTTCGTTTACCCAATTCTTTTTTCATGTTTCAGTTGGATTTGTAGCGACGTTTGGATGCACATTCTTCCATCTTTTGATCGTCCCAAACTCGGACTCAAAATGGCATTGCTTTCTTATCGTTTCGATGCTTTGGTTGACACGCATTTTGATGGCAAAACGGAATTGACAATTTGGAAAGAGATTAAAATTCGAAAGGACATGGAGGACGAGGAAATTGGACAAAAAGCGAAACTGTCTGTTTTGATCGATGGCATTTTTGTGGCATTTCCGATGCCCGACCGTCCGTTGCCAAACAAAATTCGCTTTCTTTTCCTTTTGATTGAGTAACTTTCAATTTTTTTTGTTTATATTAATGCATATTTTATGTTTCTTCAGATACATTGACTATTCCATCATTGAATTTCTTCGTTCCAACCAGCACATTTGGGACAGAAGTGGCATCAAATTGAAATTATTTGTGTGTGCAAACAAAAAGGAAGATGAGCAGCCGATTTGGAATGCTTTTGTCCCTGAAATTTGGCCAATTATTTCGACAAGAATTCGCCATTTGCGCTTTACCGATGGCGACCATTTGGACAAATTGCGTCGCCGCATTTCACCGACAATTCTCACCGATCTCATTCATCTGAATGCAATCAATTCTGGTGGTCTGTTCCCTGATGGAATTGCTGACGATGGGCCAAATGCAACTGCTGGCCAAGCGTTGACAAAATGGTTGCACACTCCGGGCAAAGATGGACAACCGAAGGAATTGTATCGCAATAATTTTTTTGGTCAATTGAATCTCGAATGGCTCAACAATTTCAAAGAGGTGGCCGAACACATTTTCGTTTATTTATTTTTTTGTTTTATTAATTTTGTTTAGACATTTCGCCGTGCCACCACTTCAGTCGCTTACAATATTTGGTTTAATTTATATTTGGTCAACATGCAAATTGAACAATTTGAATTGGTGAACGAACGGACAAATGAGAAGCTGAGACTGATGAAGAAAGATGGCGGTGCTGAATTCCTTAGTGCTTGGCTGTTGGAGAGAAGCCCAATTCTTGCGGAGACGGCGACCGTTCAATGGAAAGACGACGAAAATTTGGACCATTTAAACCGAATTTACTTCAGTCTTTATGGAAATTGTATTGGGTGAGCGGAAAGAAGGCTTTACTTTTGAATAGAGCACGGACAGGAGGATACGGTATTGCCCCTGCTGTACAGTACTTTCCCAGAATCTTGTCAGTGCCATGGGTTCCTATTAAAACAGTTTTTCGCTCTGTCCTGTTGGTCAATCTCGAAACCCTGCTGGTCCGAGCTTTTTCGAAATTCGGGCTCTATTTTCACAAAAAATGTTCATCCATTCCAAATTTTGCTTAATTTAGGCCGCTGTCTCCGCCAGGTCAAAGTGATGAAAAAATGCTCTCTTCCTGGGCCCAGCAGTGATCAGCGGAAGAATAAGAAGTGATCATTTGAGAAATGAAGATTAAAATGATATTTTGTTTGCTCTGAACTGCTCTCTTTCGTTCGAACGCATTTTTAGATAAAAAATTTTATGCATATCATTGGATTAAATTTTATGATCAAATTTTATGGCGCTGTGCTAAACATAGCGTATGACAATGACTGTATTGCATTTTTTTAAACATTTGGTTTTGTTAAAGTCCATGTGCTCTTTGCACTTTTGTGTGTGTCGTGGTGGTCGCCACTGTCGCGGGCGGGAGGCCGGCGTACGCGCCCGCTAAAATGTTCAATTGATTCGACGACCACCGATAAACGGCGTCAGCGATTTGGGATGTTTTGGCCCGTCAAATCTGGCCAATTTTTGCTACCAACATTCGCGATTTGTACTTTCCTTACGGCAATCATTTGGACAATTTGCGCCGTCGCATTTCACCGACACTTCTCACTGATCTTGATCAATTGAATTCAATCAAATCTGATGTTTTGTGCCCCGGTGTGAACGCTGATGATGGGCCAAATGCAACTGCTGGCCAAGCTTTGGCCAAATGGTTACACAAGCCGAGAAAAGATCGTCAACCGAAGCAATTGTCTTGCATTGAATTGAGGGCATCCACAAACTTTGAATGGGTCAACAATTTCAAGGAGGTCGCGCCACACATTTTCTAAAATGTTTTTGCTTTTTACATTACATTTTGAATTTGTTTAGATTTTTGTCCGTGCCCTCACTTCTGTCAGTTACACAATTCGTTTCATTTTTCACGTGTCAACGCCAATTGTGCCATTTGAATTGGTGAATGAACAGACCAAAGAAAAGCTGACATTGATGATGGAAGAATCCGTTTATGGCTCTTTTCGATGGTGGATAATGCAGCGATGCTCAATTACTGGCGAGGAGAATGATGATGAATATTTGGCAGAAAAATTGAACCATATCTTATTTTGTTTGCGTGGGTTCCAAAATTGCATTGGGTAAGTGTAATTAGAGATTGCGTACGGGTCAGACCCGTAGTCCGTATTTTTTTGGGCCGACACGGATTTATTCGGAGTACGGAATTTACGGATTTTTAGTACGTATTGGTGCTTAGTCCGTAGTCCTGGTCCTGATCCGTATTTTCTCAAAATCACGCTCTTTACTAAGAAGCATTGTTTAGTCATCAATGGCATTTGCCATTGTTAAATCCCATTTTTCATCGAAGATAAAAGTGACGAAATTGTGTGCTCGAGTGCCGCGGGGCCAAGCAGTGATCAGCGCAATGAATGAATGAAAGGATTATTATTTGAGAAATGATCGATCGATCCGTTTTGGATTTTACAATTGAAATAGGAATTTATTTGTGTATTTATATTTGTGTGAAATGAAAGATTTGAATTTTCTGCATTTAACGTGAGAGAGAGCTCGGCTTTTTGGAAAATCCCGGAAAGGATAAGAGAATTTTGGTCCCGAACAGGTTTTCGGGATTAAACATCCTTTTTTACGGCAGAAGTTATCCGGCCTAAAAATGAATGGAGTTTAAAGTGCAATTAAAAATCATCGTTTTTCAGTCTTCTCGACGCCGCTTCTTCCGGGCCGAGTGATCAGCAGCAACAGCAGCAGACATGAATGAATTAATTGGTTGATTGATGCGATTATGTGACCAAAATGATCTTGGCATTTTAACCATTTAAATATTGTGATGTATATTTGTTTGTCTGTTTGTATTTGACCTTTGTTGCTCGCCCCAAAATTCGTCCGTTTCCATTGTATTTTATGGGTATGTGAAATTCATTGTGATCTAATCATTGTTAAAAATGGCTATAAAAAGCGGGATATTCACAAATTGCGCTCCTTCTAATGGGCTTAATGCAGCGCTTCGCTTTCCAAGCACGGATATACTATTGATTTCTTTTTAAACGTTGGACGGATGTGGGTCAAAATTTTTGAGGAGCTATTTTATAGAAATAGTGTTACATTTTTCGAAACATAGCAATTTAACACGGTTTACCTCAACTGGGCTCCACTTTTTTTTGTCCACAAAATCCATCATTTCTGTTCAATCCCTAAGCAAATTCGAAAAACAAAATTTTTTCGAATTAAAAAACGAAAGAAAATATATAAGCAACAATTTTCATGCAATAATTCCAATGATCGACTAATTTGTTAAGTGCCAAATTCATTCACACCACATAATCAGACGAACTCTTTTCACTGCTTTGACCCCTCTTTTGCTGGTGATGGTTGAGGAGGAGACATAGGCCTAAAAATTCAAAACAAATTGAATTATTTTCACGAAATATATAATCCAAAGTACGAAACAAAAGTTCATCTTCCGAAAAATTTTATGACAAAATCCTATTTGGTAATAATATTTTTCAAATAATTTTTTTCTTGGTTTTCTTATGAAAAATTTCTAATTTTTTTTTTTGAAAAATTTCTAGGGTTAAAATTTTTTAGAGGAGGGGGGGGGGAGGGAAATGACATGCTCCCTCACTTGCTCACCCGATGCAATTATTGCCGCCAGTAAAACAAAAATGGACAAAGTTCGATTTTTTATTGTCCAAATTTCCGTCGTTTTCCCATTTCACCGGCGCCGTCTCCGAAATTGGGCACCGTTTCAACAGCCAATAATAAGCTCCATCCTTCATCAAAGTCAGCTTTTCTTTGGTCCATTCGTTCACCAATTCAAATGGCTCAATTGATGCTGTTTGCACGAAAACTCCAAAACGAATTTTGTAACTGACCGAAGAATTGCGGGCACAAATAAATTTCTAAATAAATGGAAAATGAAAAAAAAGAAAAATCAAATTGAAAAGCAATCAAAATATGTAGGTAGGGGTAATTAGAAATCGTTTTGGCGCCAGCCCGAGTTTTTGGGTTTTCGGCACCCCTGTTCCTCAAATATTTTTGAAAAGTGCCGGAAAAAAAACTTGGTGCCGGAGAAAATGAGCACAACAATAACAACAACCACACCTCTTTGAAACTGGTGACCCATTGGAAGTTTGATCCTATGCTGTTTTCGCAAAACAATCGCTTCGGTTGGCCATTTTTTGACGGAGTGTGCAACCATTTGGCCAATGCTTGGCCAGCAGTTGCATTTGGCCCATCATCACAAAGCCCAGCAGCAGGGCACATAAAATCGGAATCGATTGAATCCAATTGATCGAGATCAGTGAGAATTGTCGGCGAGATCAGACGACGCAAATTGTCCAAATTGTAGTCAATGCCCATGCACAAATGGCGAATGGTTGTCGTAAAAATAGGCCAAATTTCACGGACCAAAACATCCCAAATTGGCTGGACTTCAGCAGCAGTTTTATTGTGTGGATAAGGCATCCACAGACGCAACTCTGTGCCCCATCGGTCCCAAATTGGCTTGTTGGCATGGAGAAATGCGAGCACGGCATGGTCAACGTAACTGAACAAAAAGGGAAAGGAATGAAGGACTACGAAAGAACTCTCTGATGTTCACATTGAGACTCATTAATTGGGTGCACTTCATTTTTTAAAAGTTTACCACAAAATTTTGAAAAATCGCTGAAAATTTTTTTAATTTTCTTTCTTGAAATTTTCTTACTAAAAATTCCTAACGATAAAAATTAAGAGTTAAGGAGACCGGGACTGAAGTGTCCAAATCCCATGGGGACTCAAATTATTGACCATATTCCTTCAATTTTTCCAAAAGAGACACCATGTTAATATTAAATGGTCTTTAATTACTCAATTCGAAGGAAGCGAAAACGAATTTTGTTGGGCAGCGGACGGTCGGGCAACGAAAATTTCGCTGATTTGAAATTAGTCAGATTCAGCACACACAGTTTCGCTTCTGGTCCTTTTTCAATTGAAATGGTATTCCAAATTTTGAATTCCGTTTTGCCATCAAAATGCGTGTCCACCAAAACATCAAAACGGTCAGAAAGCAATGCCATTTTGAGGCCGAGTTGGGGACGGTCAAAAGATGGCAGAATGTCCATCCACACGTCGCCACAAATCCAGCTAAAAAAAATAGGAAAATTTAATTTCAAAATTATTTGTTTTTTTTTTTAATTCATTACCGTCTGTTCATTTTTTGCCGCAATTAGCTCACTTTGTCGTTTTCCGTCAATTGATTTGTGTGTCACAAAAGACAAAAAACTGTGTTAACTTAAAATAAAATAGAGACAAATATGAAAAATGAAAGAGCAAAAGAACACAAAAACAATAATTATATGCAACAAAAACAAGAAATGATCATTAAATAACAAAAAAAAATGTCCTTTTAGACATCTCAGTCCAGCAACCGTCAGTTGGACCCCCACGGTTACAAAAAACAAAACAAAAAGATTGTCTAGCATATAAAAAAGTTTAAAAAAATTTCAGAAATTTTTAACTTTTCTGGCAATTTTAATGGTATATCTTTTAACAATTGTCTAATCGCAAAGCAATATCTTAGAAATAGCTTATAAACATCTAAGCTTTCGAATGATAACAGATTGTTTGATTTGGATCACAAATAAAAGTTGTAACCAAAAACTTTTGAAGGAGATTAACTTTCCCTATAATTGAAATTTATTATGTTGTTTTGATAATATGCCAAACAAATTTTTTAAAAATTTTTCTCGGTAACGAAATGATCGGTAACGAAATGATAGGGAGCCAAAAAAAGCACAAAATATATATTAAAGAAATTGAAAAAACGAAAAAATATGTAATAATAGCTCATTAACATGGCCAAAAAAATTCACTGATTGTAGTGTTGCAAATAAGGCATATAAAACCGTATACTTAAATAATCATATGTATTTATATTCGAAAAAAATAAACAAATGAAAGTGAGAGAGCATTTCTGAGAGAAAAAATTAGAGAGCATCAAATCCGTTTAAAATGAGGTGAGATCGACCATTTCTCAAATGCCTATTCAAATGGTTCAATTGGCATTGTTGGCTTATAAAAAGTAATTTGCATATTGTAACTGACCGGAGTGATGGCTAGAGACCGGATTTTGAGGCATATGCTTTTTTTTTTTTTTTGCTAACTTGCTACGGCCTAATATGCACGAAAAACGAGTTTTTAACTTGGTTTGAAGCTTCTAGCTTGAACTTTTTGGTGCCTTTTTTTGCCTTTTTTGCGATTGTGGTGCCTTATGCCGGGCACGTAAATTTGGTGCCTTTTTTGCCTTTTGGTGCCTTTTTTCATGCCTTTTTCAGGATTTTTGGAAAAAAATTGGAAAATTTTTTATTTTTTGCAACTTCGGTCAGTTACAATTTGCGAATTTCTTTTTATAAGAACACAATGCCAATTGAACCATTTGAATTGGTGAATGAACGGACGAATGAGAAGCTGACACTAGCAGCAAAGAAGGCGCCTTACTTTTGTATAAAAAAACGGATATGATAACAGTAACCTCTGTATACTTTCCCAGCAATTTTCGATTGGTCGGGAAATGAATAAAAATTTGTATGGAATATTATGTTAATGCAAAAATTGTCCGATTTGATTGGGACTTTCCACCAGCATTCCAATCACTGGGACTCAAATCTCCGGCATTACAATCACAGGCTCAATCCACCAGCATTCCAATCACTGGGACTCAATTCTCCGGCATTCCAATCGCCGGGACCCAACCCAAGCATTCCAATCACTGGGACTCAATTCTCCGGAATTCCAATCGCTGGGACACAATTCTCCGGCATTTTAATCATTGGGACTCAATCCACCAGCATTTCAATCATTGGGACTCAATCCACCAGCATTCCAATCACTGGGACTCAATTCTCCGGAATTCCAATCGCTGGGACCCAACACGCAAGCATTCCAATCACTGGGACTAAATCGACCAGCATTCCAGTCACTGGACTCAATCCACCTAGGTCACAAAAGTTCCCTACAGAGGTGGAAGACGGAAACGAAAAAAGGCTATCTCTGAAAAATTTGGAAAAAAACATAAAAAATGAAAAATTCGACAGATAAAAAAAAATTTTTTTTTGAATTTTTAAATGTAAATAAATGCAAAAGGCTATCTCTGAGACTCATCAGAGAAAGGCAAAACAACTTTTTCTTAAGAAAAAAATTGTTTCATCGGAGATCAACATTTATTTTGTTATTTAATTATTAATAGAGAGCGACTTTTGAGGCATATGCCTTTTTTTCTGCGCACTAGTTTCGATATATTAAGCATAAATATCGCATTTTCCACTTGGTTTGAGGCTTCTATGTTGACTTTTATTATGCCTTTTTTTGCCTTTTTCGGGAATTTCGTGCCTTAAATGCCTTTTTCGGCATTTTGCCGTTTTGGTGCCTTTTTTGGCGTTTTTTTCCCGAAAAATTCCATAAAAATTGCAATAAAATCGGGGAAATACACCCCTAAGAAATGACCTGAAAAATTTTCAGAAAATACACCCCAAAGAAATGATTTTTTTAGAAAATACACCTCTAAGAATTGAAAAATTTTCTCAAAAATTGATCGCCAAAATTTCATTTTTTTTTCTTGATAAAAATTTTAGGTTTAAAAATTTTCTTATTTTAAAAACATTATAAAACATTTATTAATCATTTAAAAGACCAAAAAGTTTTTTTAGTTAAGTTTTACGTGTTTTGCTCACTAAAAATCCTCAATAAAAAATTTTTAATGCCTTTTTTCATGCCTTTTTCGGGATTTTCGTGCCTTTTTAGTCGGTCTCTAATTATTAACAATGTTCATTTTGCCAACAACATATAAAACAACTTATTTTTAAAACTTCGGTCAATTTTTGAAAATTTATTTTAGCGGGAAATATCACTTGGGAGAGAGAAAAGGTGCCATTTTACGTTTCTCTTTTACATTTTTTGTTGTCGATCGATTTGTTTATTGTTTAGAAAGGTATTTTTGCAAGATTTGAATTATTTATTCTGATTGTGTCACCAATTATTTCTAAAACGGCAAAGTGTGCTAATTACAGCAAAAAATGAACAGACGGTAAGGAATTCTTTTGAAAATTAAATTTTTGTTTACCCAAATTTTTTTCCATGTTTCAGTTGGATTTGTAGCGACGTTTGGATGGACATTCTCCCATCTTTTGACCGTCTTCAACTCGGACTCAAAATGGCATTGCTTTCCTATCGTTTCGATGTTTTGGTGGACGCGCATTTTGATGGAAAAACGACGGAATTGACAATTTGGAGAGAAATATTAATTCGCAAGGACAAAGGATCAAAAGCGAAACTGTCTGTACGGATTGATGGCAAATTTGTGGATTTTCCGCTGCCGGACGATCCGTTGCCCAACAAAATCCGCTTTAAGGACCTTCAGATTTAGTAATTTTAAACTTATGTGTGTAGCATTTTTTTTATTTCTTCAGCTATATTGACCATTCAGTCATTGAATTTCTCCGTGCCAACAAGCAAATTTGGGACAGAAGCGGCCACCAAATTGCGTTTGTATGTGGTTTCATACGAAACAGAAAATGATGTCCAGCCAATTTGGGATGCTTTGGCCGGTGAAATTTGGCCACTTTTTGCGACCAACATTCTCCATTTGGGCTTTCCTAATGCCAATCATTTGGACAATTTGCGTCGTTTCATTTCACCGACACTTCTCACTGATCTTGATCAATTGAATTCAATCGACACTGATTTTCTGTTTGCGATTGGTGATGATTTTGATGGACCAAATGCTTCTGCCGGCCAAGCGTTGTCCAAATGGTTGCACACGCCGAGCAAAAATGGACAACCGAAGCGATTGTTTTGTGCGGATTATGACGATGAAGTGAACTTGGATTGGGTCAACAGTTTCAAGGAGGTGCGTTTGGTCACATTCTCATAAACCTTTTTGTTTAGGCATTTCTCCGTGCCACCAATTCTTCCGCCACTTACATTATTCGAATTGATAATGTGAGAGCAATGCCAACTGTTGAGCTATTTGAACTGGTGAACGAACGAACCAAGGAAAAGCTGACATTGAAGAAAGTGCCACTTTATACTGTTAGTGATTTGCTGTTGAAGCGATGCCCAATTAGTGAAAAGGCGGCGACGGATCAATGGGAAAACAACGAAATATGGGACGACAATTTGAACATTGTCAAATTTAATTTGTGGGATGACATCAATAAATCCATTGGGTGAGCAGCAACAGCAATTTTTGATTTTGTGGAAAAACAAAAAACTAAATTTTAGACCATTGTCGCCACCAGCGGAAGAAGGGAAAGAAAAAGCGGATGAAAGCAATCAAAATTAATTATATTTGGGAAATGGTCGATGATCTCACCAATTGAAATTTGATTTATTGCTCTCATTTTATTTTTTGTTTTACAAATGTCATTTATTTTGAATACAACAATTTTCTGATTTTGTTGGTTCATTAAACAAAATTACAATCCCAAAATGTTTCCCCTGTGGCGCTTAACGGCGCACTACCGACTAGAGAAAGGCAAAACAACTTATTTATTAGTAGGGATGTGACTTTTAGTGACCAAAAATCCCAAAATAGTTAACTAAAATAGTGAGCAAAAATGCCAAAATAGTGACAAAATAGTGACAAAAAGTCCAAAATAGTGACGAATAGTGACATAATTTTCAGCCAAAATTGAGCAAAAATAATTTTTATTCACTGATTGCAGTTGCAAATGAGGTACATTTCCTTTCTAATATTTTCTCAGCAAAAATTGACATTTTTTAAACCAAAAATTTTGCCAAGAAAAAAAATTTGGGGGAAATTTTTTATGAAAATTTTCCAATTCTTAGTGGTATTTTTTGAAAAATTTTTTAGGTCAATTCTTAGGGGTGCCTTTTTTGAAAAAAAATTTTAGGTCGATTCTTAGGGGTGTATTTTTCGTTTTTATTGCATTTTTGTTAAGGAATTTTCCAAAAAATGCCAAAAAAGTGAAAAAATAGTGACAAAACGCCCAAATAGTGACTTTTAACTATTTTAGTGACGAAAGGCCAAAATAGTGATTTCTAGTGACCGATAGTGACCTCAGAATCGAAAAATTTTAATGCAGAAATGCGTTTTTTGAGCTCCTTTCTTCAAATCAATTGAGCAAAAAAAATAGTTAAAACCTAAAAGTCACATCCCTATTTATTAGTTTATTCGGGCGAACAACCTTCACGTTGTTATTTAATTATTAACAATGTTCATTTTGCCAACAACGTATAAAACAACTTATTTTTAAAATTTCCGTCAATTTTTAAATATTTATTTTAGCGGGAAATATCACTTGGGAGAAAGATAAGGTAAAATGAGAGAGTGCTGAACTTTCAGTCCCATTCATACAAAACATTTTTGATGAAGAAAGACAGAGAACAAACAGAGAAAAAAATTTTAATAGAGAGGGTTATCGGAAGAGATTCAAAGACATAGAGACAATAGAAATATAATGATAATTCTGCGTCTATGACTAAAGGAATCAGCGAAGAAAGGAACTAAACTTTCTTCCCATTGCACTCTCTCTTAAAATTATTTTCTCTACCCTCCTTCATCAAAAATGTTTTGTCTGACCAGTACTGAAAGTTCAGCACTCTCTCATTTTGCCTTAATCTCTTTCCCAAGTGATATTTCCCGCTAAAATAAATTTTTAAAAATTGACGGAAATTTTAAAAATAAGTTGTTTTATACGTTGTTGGCAAAATGCACATTGTTAATAATTAAATAACAACTTAAATGTTGATCTCCGAAGAAACAATTTTTTTCTTAAGAAAAAATTGTTTTGCCTTTCTCTACTACCGACCCCCCCCCCCTCCTAAAAACGAAAAAAAAATGGAAATAGAAATTTGTTTAAAACATGTTAATTTCTGCTTTTTCTCAAAAACTATCTTTAAGAAAAATTAATATTAAGAATGGTCTAATCCTTTTTTTTCTTTTAGGCGCTTTTGAGCCAAATTTTTGGGTAAAATAATATGTTAAAATTTAAAAGCAAAAAATTCCTTTTAACACATACCGTATTTGCTCTAATTATTCCCCATGGGTGATTATTTTTCAACCTCTTCATAGACTGGGTGATAATTGGAGATTGGGGGGATAAAGATAGAGGGATTATCTTTCAACCTCCTCTCGTCGTAGACTGGGGGATAATTGGAGATTGGGGGGATAAAGATAGAGGGATTATCTTTCAACCTCCTCTCGTCGTAGACTGGGGGATAATTGGAGATTGGGGGGATAAAGCTAGAGGGATTATCTTTCAACCTCCTCGTAGTTCTTTTTTGTGAGGGCGTTTTTTGACATGGTTCAAAATGATCCAAAGAATGATGGCACAGCCGACTTTGTGGATACAATTAGGGATTTGGGCATAAATATTGAATAATAAATTGCTATTTTCCAATCATGTCGCACAAATAATAAAGAATGCATATTTACGTATGCGTTCTTTGTTTCGGATTATTAAGTCAAGCCAACTTTTTTAAGTCTGAGCTAAATTTTTTGAAAATTCGCAGGTTAATAGAGACAGTTAAGCGCTTTATAATATACCAAAGCTTATTTAATCTGAATGACTTATAAAAGCCCAGAAACTATGTTAAAATTTTCCAAATAAGAGACCATTTTACACGCAACAAAATTAAAATGGACAGAAATATGCAATAACAAAACAAATTCACATACATATAATATACATAGGGACAAATACAATTATCAACAATACAATGATGATTTATCAAATCCTTTTATCACCCGTAATCTTAATCCATCCGTTTTCACTTCGCATTTCAAAATCCACAATTTGTAGTTACCTAGAATGGCATTCGCCTCAAACGACCTATTCTTTTTATACCCGACAAACGCCGATTCCAAACTTTTCCCTCCCCAAATTGTTGCGCTAATATTTTAGTATAAAAATGTGGTAATAGTTTAGATGGTAGCCCCCCTTTTCAAAAAATAAAATTTTTGAAATTTTTTTTCGAGAAAAGATTGTATTAGGGGTTTTAAGGGTCGTAGAATCCGAATCTGACATTAATTCCGACCTAGGTCTTACCCCGGACCCGAATTCGAGCAAAAAGTCGAAAACCAAATTTTCCAATTTCTCATTTTTGGTCTCAAAATGGTTTAAATGAACGGTTATTAGTGGATTGTTAACTTTTAGTTTGTTTCCATATATGCAAGCAATTTTAGAACCAAAAATGAGAAATTGTAAAATTTTAATTTTCGACTTTTTGCTCGAGTTCGGGTCCGGGGTTAAAACCCCTAATACAATCTTTTCTCGAAAAAAAATTTCAAAAATTTTATTTTTTGAAAAAGGGGGGCTACCATCTAAACTATTACCAAAAATGTCTTTTTTGTCTTTTTCTTCTCCTCCTTCTCATTCCATTCTCTCATTATTCTCCCTACATTTTCCGGTCATTTTGTTGCTGCAAATGCCTTCAGAAACTGTACGTTTATTATATTTCTTTCTTCTGACATTTAAAATCTCAAAAACTATTTTGAAATTTTTAGTTCGTCATCGGCCTCAAAAAGTTAAAAAAAAGCTAAAACAAATCACTTTTGGATTCCCTCGCTTTCCATTCATTCATTCATTTCCCCAAGTTCATTTTCAGTTGGTGTGCCGTGTTTCTTCTTCTGTTGGTCGATTTTGCCACCATTCTTTGGTTCTTTTTGTACAATGCCAAAAAACGACGAAGCCCTCACAAAAACGAAATGTAAAATTAAAGATAAAAATTCATAAAAATTTTCTCCAATTTTCAGCTTTATCTGCAGCGACTGTTGGATTTTGGTGTTCGATTTTCTTGCGCCTTCTCAGCTTGGCCTCGAAATTGCACTGATCAACTTTGACCGCATCGTCGACGAACACTTCAAGACGCGCAAATGGAAATTGGGCGAAATGCGAATTCGCCACAAAATTGGAGAGAATGGCACCAAGCAAATGCAAATTGTCAATTCCGATGATCGGAAGTCGGAATTCCGTGCCATCCCTGGTGCACACTCCGAGCAAAAAATGGTCAACCGAAGCGATTGCATTGTTTGGATTATGACGAAGAAGTGAACTTAGATTGGGTCAACAGATTCAAGGAAGTGTGTTTGGAATTCAAATGGCACTATATTTTAGGCCATTGTTGCCACCAGCGGAAAGAAGGGAAAGAAAAAGCGGATGAAAGCAACGAAAATTAACTATATTTGAGAAATGGTCGACGATCTCACCAATTGGAATTTGATTTGATGCTCTCGTTTTATCTCAGAAATCTCTCTCTTTCATTTGTTGATTCTTTCGTTCGAATTTTATTGTTGTTACCCATTCCGCCCGAAAGTGACAAAAAATTTGGCTCTAATGCACTTTATGAGTCGAATCGACTTTTACGAGTCCAATTAGAGTTTTATGAGTAGGGCTTGTAATTATATGCACATAAAATCTTAAAATATGCGCATGAAATATGCACCAAAAATTGCAAAATATGCACATAAAAAGTGAAAAATATGCACATAAAATTTTCCAAATGAGGGTGTAATTTCTCAAAATTTCTTCAAATTTGTTAAATATAAAGTAAAATTTTCAAAAATGGCTAAATGTGGTATTAAAAATCATTTTAGGAGAAAAAAAGATGATAAAGCTAAAATTTACTCATTTTTAGCGAAAAATCAATACAAAAGCGAAATTTTGCTTATTTTTGACATAAATTAACCATTTTTTGAGAAAATTTAGATTTATTCAATATTTTTCGTGAAAATTTTGCTAAAAAATTATTTTTTTGGAAAATTTTCCGGTTTTTGAGGTCAAAAAGGCCAATTTGTCTGTTTGGGGCCGTTCTATTAGAGGTTTTTTGGAAAAATGCCAAAATATGCACATAAAATATGCACGAAATGCCAAAATATGCACAAATATGCAAATATGCACATAAATCGCGAAATATGCACAAATATGCAAAATATGCATATGGAAAGTCATCCTAGAAGCTTCAAAACAAGCTAAAAACATGTTTTTCGTGCATTTCAGACCTCCCACGTTCCAGGAAAAAAATATGCATGTGCATATAATTACAAGCCCTATTTATGAGTCTAATTAGAGTTTTTGAGTCCAATCAAATATTTATGAGTCCTATGACAATTAATGAGTCCAATCATTTTTCTAAGAAATCTTTTGTTGCACCTAAAGTAAAGTCCAAATAAGAGCTTTTATGTAGCTTTTTGCCATACTAAAATTCCAATTTTCTGCGTAGGCCAATTGTCTATGTATTCAAAGTGTTAGGCCAATTGTCCACGTAGGCAAATTGTCTATGTATTCCAAGTGTTAGGCCAATTGTATGGCATTCGCATCAAACGATCCGTTCCTTTTTATACCCGACAAACGCCGACTTTTCCCTCACCAAATGCTACGCTGATATTTTAGTATAAAAATGCCTTTTTTTTTCTTCTCCGCCTCATTCCATTCATTCATTCGTCACATTTCTGGTCATTTTTTTTGCTGCAAATGTCTTCAAGAATTTCTAAAAATAAATGAGAAAATATTTGATATAAAAGATATATTAAACAAAAAAAGTTTCAGAATAAAATGCCATTTTACGTTTCTTTTTTACATCTTTTTGTTGTCGCTCGATTTGCTTATTGTTTGGAAAGAATTTTCAAAACAATTATCTAATTATTCTGATTGTGTCACCAATTAATTGTAAAACGGTAAAGCGTCCTAATTGCAGCAAAAAATGAACAGACGGTAAGAAAATTTTTATAAATTTTAAAATTTTTCATTTAACCAATTATTTTTTCCATGTTTCAGTTGGCTTTGTAGCGACGTTTGGATGGACATTTTCCCATCTTTTGACCGTCCCCAACTCGGCCTCAAAATGGCATTGCTTTCCGACCGTTACGATTCATTGGTGGACAAACATTTTGATGGCAAAAAGGAATTTACGCTTTGGAGACCAATCACAATTCGAAAGGGCATGGAGGACGAGGAAGTTGGATCAAAAGCGAAACTGTCTGTACAGATTGATGACAATTTTGTGGAATTTCCTCTGCCGGACAATTCGCTGCCCAACAAAATTCGTTTTCGTTTCCTTCTGATTGAGTAATTTGAAGACTTTTGTTTATATTAAAGCATTTTTATATTTGTGCAGCTACTTGGACTATTCCGTGATCAAATTTCTCCATGCGAACAAGCAAATTTGGGACAGAATGGGCACCAAATTGGAGTTGGATGTGTGGTCAAACGAAATCGAAGATGTTCAGCCAATTTGGGATGTTTTGGCCAGTGAAATTTGGCCAATTTTTGCTACCAACATTCGCCATTTGAGCTTTGACGATGGCTATCATTTGGGCAATTTGCGTCGTCGCACTTCGCCGACACTTCTCACCGATTCCATTCAATTGAATTCAATCGATTCTGGAGTTCTATTTCTCGATTGGATTGCTCACGATGGGCCAAGTGCAACTGCTCGCCAAGCGTTGGCCAAATGGCTTCACACTCCGACAACTGATGGCCAACCGAAGGAATTGCGTTGCTCGAATTTTGCTGCTTTAATGGAAATAAACAATTGGTTCGACAATCACAAACAGGTCGACCGACAACATGGATAACATTTTCTTTCACAATTAATCTGATTTTTATCGACAGGGATTTTCGCGACCAAAAAAAAGTGTCCCGTTTTTTCGAGACCGCGTCGGTCCTGGCTTTTCCGCCCAAAACTCAGGGCTCTAATTTTCGGCTGATCCGTCAAATCCCTTACAGCAGCAGTTTATTTGATTGCTGCTGTACATATGATCCAAAAAATGATGACCAATTTTGTTTAGACATTTCTCCGTGCCACCACTTCTGTCGCTTACAATATGCAAATGCATTTTTATAAGACAACGCCAATTGAACCATTTGAATTGGTGAACGAACGGACCAATGAGAAGCTGACATTTATGAAGAAAGATCGCGGTGGTGGTGAATTGCTGCTTAGTGCTTGGCTGTTGAAACGGTGCCCAATTATTGTTGGGGAGACGGCGGCGACGGATCACTGGGAAAACAACGACAATTTGCACCATTTGAACGGAGTTCACTTCAGTCTTTATGATAATTGCATTGGGTGAGCAGCAAAGAATTGGCCTTACTTTTGTATAAAATACAGTGACAGTATCCTCGGTACAGTACACAATTTCCCAGCAATTTTGGCAGGGCCAGCAAGAGCATACATGAAAAGGGGCGAATGGGTAAATCGAAATTTTTGCGAATTGTCCGTCCATGAAAAGAATTTTAATGAATTTTATTAAATGGTCCATCTAGGAAATACTGCTGCTGGTCCGGGTTTTTTCAACAATTCAGGGCTCTATTTTTCAATAAAAATATTCATAAATTGAAATTGCATTTAATTTAGGCCGCTGTCTCCGCCAGCAGATCAAAGCGACGAAAAAGTGTGCTCGACTCCCAGGCCCAGTGATCAACAGAAGATGAAGAAGTGATCATTTAAGGAAATTACCGATCATTTGAGTTATGATGAATTGATTGATTTGATGATATTTATTTGGGATGAGAGATTATTTGAGAAAAATGACCCATTTATTTTTGTGTTATGCTGAATTGAAAATTGGATAAATATTAATTAATCTGTGCTTCGCAAACTCAAATTGCTCAAATCGGTTTTTGTTCGTTTTCTTAGTCCCCGGGATTCGAAATTTAAAATTCCTATTTTCTGCGTAGGCCAATTGTCTATTTAGGCCAATTGTCTCTATATTCCAATTGTTAAGGCAAAGTCCATTTAGGCCAATTGTCCCCGTTGGTATATACTTGTATTTTTTCTTAATTGACAAAAAAATCTTACGTAGAAATGCCCATTTTGAGTCCTCTTTCTTTATAGCATATACGCAGAAAAAAATATGTAAATCCATATAATTTATAACCCTAATCATAATATAAAATATAATTTATTTTCCCATAATCTAGCTGTATTTCGTGTATTAATACATAATTTCATGATTAATGGATAATATTGATTTTAAAATCAATAATATGAAGCAATTTATTTATGCAAATTCTAATTTTTTATATTTTTCAATTTAAAAATGATTACTCAAAATAATTAATTTTATTATCATGATACTTTTTTAGGTTTGCCCCATTGTTTACTTAGTTAACAATCAAAAATTACGACAAAAGTGTGCAAATTGTTCAGCAAAAATGAACAGACGGTAAGGAATTTTTGAAAAAATTAAAATTTTAATTTACCAAATTTTTTCATGTTTAAGTTGGATTTGTAGTGACGTTTGGATGGACATTCTCCCATCTTTTGACCATGCCCAACTCGGCCTCAAAATGGCATTGCTTTCCGACCGTTTCGATGCTTTGGTGGACACGCATTTTGACGGAAAAAAGACGGAATTGACAATTTGGAGAGATGTCGAAATTACCAAGGACGAAGGACCAAAAGCGAAACTGTCTGTACGGATCGATGGCAAAATGGTGGCATTTCCGATGCCGGATCGTCCGCTGCCCAAAAAAATTCGATTTAAGAACCTTCAGATTGAGTAATTTTAAACTTTTGTATAAAAGCCTTTTTTTGTTTGTTTCTTCAGCTACATTGACTATTCCGTCATTGAATTTGTCCGTTCCAACAAGCAAATTTGGGACAGAATGGGCACCAATTTGGAGTTGTCAATTGATGATGACCAACTGATTTGGGATGTTTTTTGCCGTGAAATTTGGCCAAATTTTGCGACAAACATCCGCCATTTGAGCTATACTAATGACAACCATTTGAATAATTTGCGCCATGGCATTTCACTGACAATTCTCACTGGTCTTGATCAATTGAATTCAATCGATTCCGATGGTCTATTCCCCGATGTGATCGCTGATGATGGGCCAAATGCAAGTGCTGGCCAAGTGTTGTCCAAATGGTTGCACACACCGACAAAAAATGGCCAACCGAAGCGATTGCATTGCCATGCTTATTCTGATGAATCAAATTTGTAATGGATCAATAGCTTCAAAGAGGTGGACCGCCATACCGTCTATAAATTGTATTTTTTTTTACCAATTTTTTGTTTAGTCATTTCTTTGTGCCACCACTTCGTCCTCCTACATTATTCAACTAAATTTTTACACGACAAAAATGCCGTTTGAACATTTTGAATTGGTGAACGAAGTGACAAATGAGAAGCTGATACTGTGGAAAAAATCCGATTTCAATTGGCTTTTGATACGGTGCCCTGAGGAGACGGTGACGGTTCAATGGAACGACACCCTCTCTTGCTCTGCGGGTATTCATCGTAGACACCATTCAAAAGGCAATTCGGTAGAGAATTTAGTCCTCTTTCTGATAGGCCTACTCAAATTTTCCAGGAAATTTTCCTAACCCCCCTAGGAATTTTTTTTCGAAATTTTCTCGATTTCGATATTTTTTTTTGCGATGATGTTATGTCAGGGTTACCCTTTAAAATTTCCCGAAATAAGTACATCGCTGGTCAAAAATAAGATTTTAGGGTCAAAATAAGGACATTTTTTAAAACATGCTACCAAAACTTTAAATCGCATTTTTATTCAACAAAATCAAGCATTAGCAACATATTTCTCTCCGCCAACTATTTTTCTGAGCAATTCCGGCTTAGAAATGAGAAATTTATACATTTCCGAAAATCGATTTTAACAGTTTTGTGGAAAACCTAATCAATTTGTAAATTTCAATGCATTCAGAATCAAAAAATCAGATCTTTACCAATTTTTTCGGCGCATTTTCCGTAAATTTTTTGGGTATGGGTGAGGGAAGAGAGTCCGGCGGTACCGATAGACGCCGCCGGGAAAATTTTTGAAACGTTTGCTCTGTTTCTTAGCAAACTGTGCCCAAAAACTGACCAAATTTCTTATGCAAGTCTAAAATTTTCAATTTTATCTAGTGTAAATAAATTATTCACGGAAAACCCGTGAATTGACCCCATGAATCGTGACCGTGATCGAAAACCCCGTGAAATTCACGGTAACCGTGACCGTGTGCGTCACGGCGCACCTCTAATAGGCGCCGCCGGAAAAATTTTTGTAATTTTTAATGGATTTCTTAACGATTTTGTTCAAAAAATGACAAAATTTTACGATTTGGAGCCAATTTGTTAAGAGATTAAGAATTTTTAGGGGGCGGCGAAAATCCAGGTCCAGGAAAATCCAGGTTGCCGAAAAATGCTTTGAATATTTAACTGAATCTTGTTAAGATCTTGGATGAACTCGCTTCAAAAAACATTTCTTTCAAAAATTATCATTTAAAATCTAAATTTCTTTCTGAATCCAAAAATAAGACTAAAATAAGGGCAAATCTTACAAATAAGAAAACATTTAAAATTTGTAAGATTTGGACCCTCAAAATAAGGACAAAGGGTAACCCTGGTTTTAATTGATACTAATGATGCACAACAAACAAAGAAAATAAATAGAACGAAAGAATTAACAAAATCATTTCTGAGAAAATAAGCACAACAAATTGAGACCGATCATTTCTCAAATACAATTAATTAATTATGCATTTTCGTACATTTCAGATGAAATTTTTGTTGCTTTCATCCGCTTCTTTTTTCTCTTCTTCCGCTGCTGGTGACGATAATGGTCTAAAATTAATTTTTTTTTTTTTTTTTCGACAAAATCAAAAATTGCTGTTGCTGCTCACCCAATGGATTTATTGATGTCACCCCACAAATTAAATGTGACTTTGTTCAAATTGTTGTCCCAATTTTCGTCGTTTTCCCGTTGAATCGCCGCCGCCTTTTCACTAATTGGACATCGCTTCAACAGCCAATAAAAATCAGCATAACGTGGTACTTTCTCCAATGTCAGCTTTTCCTTGGTTCGTTCATTCACCAATTCAAATGGCTCAGTTGGCATTATTATCACATGATCAATTCGAATAATGTAACTGACGGAAGAATTGGCACGGAGAAATGCCTAAACAAAAAGGTTTATGAGAATGTGACCAAACGCACACCTCCTTGAAACTGTTGACCCAATCCAAGTTCACTTCATCGTCATAATCCGCACAAAGCAAACGCTTCGGCCGTCCATCTTTTGTCGGAGTGTGCAGCCATTTTGTCAACGCTTGGTCAGCAGTTGCATTTGGTCCATCATCACCAATCGCATCGGTTATCAGAAGATAGGTCTTAATTGAATTCAGATGATTGAGATCGGTGAGAATTGTTGGTGAAATGCGGCGACGCAAATTGTCCAAATCATCGCCATCGTTAATTCGCAAATGACGAATGTTTGTCACAAAAATGGGCCAAATTTGACGGACAAAAATATCCCAAATTCGCTGTTCATCCTCGGTTTCGTCTGAATACACATCCAACCCCAATTTGGTGCCCCTTTTGTCCCAAATTTGCTTGTTGGAACGGACAAATTCAATGACGGAATGGTCAATGTAGCTGAAGAAATAAAAAATAAACCTTAAATTACACAAATGTTTAAAATTACTCAATCAGAATGATACGAAAGCGAATTTTGTTGGGCAACGGATGGTCCGGCAGAGGAAATGCCATAAATGTGCCATTGATCCATACAGACAGTTTCGGTTCTGGTCCTCCGTCCTTGTGAATTCTTATGTAATTCCAAATTGTCAATTCCGTCTTTTTTCCGTCAAAATGCGTGTCCACCAATGAATCGTAACGGTCGGAAAGCAATGCCATTTTGAGGCCGAGTTGGGGACGGTCAAAAGATGGGAGAATGTCCATCCAAACGTCGCTACAAATCCATCTGAAACATGGAAAAAAATGGGTAAGCGAAAATAATTTGTAACTTTTTAAAAATTTCCTTACCGTCGGTTCATTTGCCGTTTTCCAATTGATTGATGCCAGAATAATACCTAATTAGGTAATTGTCTTTGAAAAATCCCTTTCTAAACAACAAACCAAACACTTTTAAATTTTATACACACCTTTTCAATTTTGACCATGGACGGTAAAAAACGAAAAAAATTGCCAAAAAATAATTGGCGTAAAAAACAGGGACTCACGCGTTTCGGCGCTCGTGTTTCGGCTCGCTCGTTTCGGCGCCAGCTCGTTTTTCCACGATAGCTTTTTTCTTTGGCATCCAAATCCAACAATATTGGTATCAACAAAAGTTCTTATCATGCTCTATTAGCCTTGCAAAAAGCCAAAAGATTTCCAAGCATAGAAAAAATTTATTAAGAAAAAACTTCAAAAATTTTAACTTTTCGCAATTTTCATGTATAACTTTTTTAATAATTGTCTAATCGCAAAGCAATGTCTTAGAAAAGCTTTTAAACACATTAAGCTTTCGAATGACATCAAGTTTGCTGGATTTGGATGACATAGAAAAAAGTTACAGAAAGTATATTGGAAAAAAACATATATATAAAAACATGCTGGCGGCGAAACGCAGTCGGCCGGGACGTTTTCGTACAAAAAATAAATTGCTTTTTAAATCAGAAGAACTATGATTTGTGCTTACTAAATTTAACGTTTATTGCTTATTTGTAGGGCCGCAACTTTTAGTGAAAAAACTTTTTTTTTGCTCAATTATTTTGAAGAAAGGAGCTCAAAAAACGCATTTCTGCATTAAAATTTTTCGATTCTGACGTCATTATCGGTCACTAGAAATCACTATTTTGGCGACTTCGTCACTAAAATAGTTAAAAATCACTATTTTGGCGTTTTGTCACTATTTTTTTACTATTTCGGCATTTTTTGGAGAATTTCTCAACAAAAATGCAATAAAACCAAAAAATACACCCCTAAGAATCGACCTAAATTTTTTTTTCAAAAAATGCACCCCTAAGAATCGACCTAAAATTTTTTCAAAAAATGCCACTAAGAATCGGAAAATTTTCATAAAAATTTTTCCCATTTTTTTTTTCTTGACAAAATTTTTGGTTTAAAAATTTCAATATTTGCTAAAAAATGTAAGAAAGGAAATGTATCTAATTTGCAACTGCAATCAGTGAATAAAAATTATTTTTGCTCAATTTTTGGCTGAAAATTATGTCACTATTCGTCACTATTTCGGACTTTTTGTCACTATTTCTTCACTATTTTGGGATTTTTACTCACTATTTTAGTTAACTATTTTGGGATTTTTCTTCACTAAAAGTTGCGGCCCTAGTAATAAATCAGTTAATTGTGCGTAATCGTTGATAAATGGCAAATGATTAATGGTAGTTTTCGAGATCAGCAAGAATATTTCAACGATTTGACCCTGACTCCCCCAGTCTCCAATTATCCCCCAGTCTACGAGGAGGTTGATAATTAGAGCAAATACGGTAAGTGGTCCTCGCTCTTCTGTGACTTATTTTTCTTACTGAATCAATAATTTTTTTTCAAAAAAATGGCAAAAAATTAGTATAAAAGTGGTTGCTCCTCCTCAGCCATTTCCATTATTATTTTCCATTCGCCAATTCTTTTCATCGATTTTTTCTACCTGACAATTCCTTCAAATACCTATGTATGACTTTTGAAAGTTTTTCGTATTTTTCTCGACGTTTTATGTACCCTTTTCCAAATGGAAATCTGCTGTTGTGCTGCGATCAGAGACCCCGAAAACTTCTGCAAACGAATTTTCATGATTTATTGCAAACCAAAAGAGTCCCTATCATTTGATTTTTTTCGGGTAGCAAAAACGGTGCCATTTAGCAGCAAAAGCCCACACATTTAAAAAAAGAAACTGCTGATTTCACATAATTTTTTCATCTTTGCTAAGCTAATTAAACCTGTTTAAAACTTGTCTTAATAATTTCACTTCATCTAAATGTCAGACCGCCGAAAAGAAGCGGAGGAAAAGATGGCAAAAGCAATGTAAAATAATGCCAATTTTATTTTGAAATTTTGTTTCCCTTTTTTTCAGCTTCATCTCCGCCGATTGTTGGCTTTGTGTGTTCGATTTGTTACCGCCTCGTCAGCTTGGCTTTGGCATTTCAATGATCAGTCACCGATTTGACTTTTACCTCGATGAACACTTCAAAACGCGCAAATGGACATTGAAACCTATTCAAATTGAAAGAAAGATTGGAGAGAATGGCACAAATCAAATGGAAATTGTCAATTCCCATGAAAAAGCAATGCCAATTCCGCAGATTCAAATGCCACGCAAAGTCAGCGGATTTCGACGCATCATCATCTAGTAAAACTGGCGTTATACAAAAATTTTAGACAACAATTCCCATGCATTTTTAGTTTCATCGACCAAAATACCATCGCTTTTCTTCACCGTTTTCGCCAAGTTTTTGCCGCCAGTCAAATCAATTTGTCCATCCACACGAACAATGAACGCATTTTGGAGTTGCTTTTGCACAACACTTGGCAAATGCTCGAAAAAAACATTCATGGCTTGCGATTGTCCGCCATATTTTTCCACCGTTTGCGCAAATTCGTCCCGTCAATTCTCAACGATTGTCCATCACTAAATGTTGTCTTTTCCGACTTTGGCGATCTCTTCACCGAATTTCCTGCCGATGACAGTGCCGCGGCATCGGATGGACAAGCGGTGGCCAAATGGCTTTTCACTGCCCTTCCTGACAATGTGCCAAAGGTGTTCAAATGCTCGTTGCACATGGATAATGTGAATTGGTCGTCAAATATTGAACCGTTCAAAACGGTGCTTTCATTTATTATTTCATTTTTCTTTAATCAATTTTACCACCTTTCAGGCTTTTGCCAATGCTTCATCGCCCGCCAATTTCATTGTCGTCATTTTGTCTACGTCTTCTGCTGACTTTTTTGTTCCTTATGTTCTGACCAACGAATTGACTCGGGAACAATTGGCGCTGAAAAGAACTGACGACAATATCTGTCGTTTTTTGCTGATCCGTTGTCCGGTTGTGCGTGACGAAAGCAAATGGGCAAAATGGGAGGAGGAAGCGATTGGCTGGCAAACTTATGATCAATGGAACAAAATTGGCATTCACATTTATAACGATGACGAAATCGGGGACGGGTCAGTGAATGCTTAAGCAAAATTCAAATTTATTGCTTTTCTCTTTTTAGTCTTCTTGACGCAACTCCCGGCCCAAGTGATCAGCAGAAGAAGTGAATCAATGATTTGTTGAGAAGGGATCGATCAATTTGAATTGCGGTGTTAGATAATTAATTTGACGTTTATAAAATTGTTCTTTATGTTGCGGTGATCAATTGTATTGTTTTGCAGTAGGGTTGCAACCCCGACCGTCGGGGTTGGAAAAGTCGGGGTTGTCGGGGTCAGCAAAATCGGGGTTGACCAAATCGTTCGGGGTCGGAGTTTTTCAATTTTTTGTCTTATACCGTATAGTCAATTTTTTTTTTATTACTTTTGCTTAAAATTTTTATTATTCATAATAATAATTTTATCAAATTTTTCCTCCGGCGCCGGGCCCCCAAAACTTTTTTTTTCTTAAAAAAATTTGCCTCAAAGTCGAAAAAGTTGGTTATTTTTGGTGAAAATCATTTTTAATTCTTTAATTTTCAAAAATTTTTCGCGGCGCCGCTTACTGACACCGCCGGAAACTTGTCCCGAAAAGTTTTTTGTTTTTCAACATCTTTTTTCGCAGCGCGCTTTTTCTAAAGATTTTTTGGAGAAAGAGGTCCGCCGGCGGTGCCGATAGGCGCCGCCGGGAAAATTTTTTGAAAATTTGGATAGATCTGTAACAGATTTTGTCCAAAAATTATAAGTTTTTTCAATTTCGAGCAATATTTTAGGTTTTTTTTTTTGGGTGCCGGCGATGCCGATAGGCAGCGCCGGGCGAATTTTGAAATTTACGGTTTATTTTGTAATTATTTTGAAATAGGTATATTAAATTTTGCTGACAGGGATTGAGTGATACCGTCCGGATTTTACAGGATACTAATCAATTTTCAGTTTCTCGGGTTTTTGTCCAAAATTATGTTTCAACGAAAGAAAAAAAACCATAAACCAAATTTAATTTAAATGCTGAATTTAAAAAATTTTCATCTGGCAGCGACCATTCGCCATTTATCCGTGCCACCGATTCTGTCAGCTTCCAAATTCGTTTTGGAGTTTTGTGGCCAACAACACAAATTGTGCCATTTGAATTGGTGAACGAAAGGACCAACGAGAAGCTGACATTGATTAATGAAGATGATACTTATTGGCTGCTGAAACGGTGCCCAATTATGGTTGGGGAGACGACGGCGATTCAATCGGAAAACAACAAAAATTGGGACCACAAGATGAACAATGTCCAATTTAATTCATGGTCTACCGACAATTACATTGGGTGAGCAGCAGCAACAGACACAGCATTTGAATTTAACGAAAGAATTAAAATTTAATTTAGGCCATTATCCCCACCAGCGGAAGAAGAAAAAGAAGAAGCGGATGAAAGCAACGAAAATTAATTATCTTTGAAAGAAATGGTCGACGATCTCATCACCAATTGGACAATGAAAAACGAAGAGTTGTTGTTGAATATGTTCGAAAAAATAATAATTTTTTTTCTCACAAATGGCGCAAAATAAATGTTTATTTGTTTGATTTCTGTTTCTCTGATCACACACACTCCGATCACTTTTGTTCATCCATCATTCAATCATCTTCGCGGTGAAACTCAATTTCGAGCTGTTCGTCCTCGGTCAAAAATTTGGCCATTTTGCCCTTACGGGTGATTACCACCAATTTGCCAATGTCCATGCCCAATCCGAGGTCACACAGCAAATCAGTTGCAATGCTGTGTTTAAAAAATTGGGACGAATTTTGAGAAAAATTCATTGGCTTCTTTTAGACATACAGAATATCGAACTTCTTCGGGGCAAACCTTAAAATATACAAAAAAAAATTTTTTTTTATTTGTAAATAAAACGGTTGCATTTTTAATTTGTTAATTTAATTTAAAAAAGATAATTCGCCAAAACATACACCGGCAAATGCTTGTCCGACACCACCCCCAAACGGTACACAAATTGCAAATTGAAAATCAATATGTTACAGAATTGTCATTTTAAAATTATGACCCCGGCCCTATTTCAGCAATTAAAAAAGCACCCACAGGTTCGGAGAAAAGCGACCCCCGGACAGTCGTTGGCTTTCATTCGAATGTACGGAAACGGCATGAAAGGCATTATGTTTGAGGATTTTAATAGTTTTTCCGGTAATACTGTGTTTTGTTCCCCCCTTTTTCGAAAAATTTTTTTCAAAAATTTTAATGTCATAAAAACAAGTTTCCATGGGTTTTTGGGGTCGCTGATCACGAATCCGGCATCCATTTAGGCCAATTTCGAATCCCGGACCCGAACTCGAACAAAAAATCGAAAATTCAAATTTTTGAATTTCGAATCTTTGGTTCAATATTGGTTTAAATATTCGAAAACGTTCTAAAAGTTACCAATTTTGCAATAAAAGATCATTTGAGTCATGTTTAGACCAAAAATGCGAAATTCGAAAATTTGAATTTTTTACTTTTTGTTCGAATTCTGGTCCGAGTTTCGGAATTGGCCTGAATGGATGCCAGATTCCTGATCAGCGACCTCGAAAAGCTCAGGAAACTTATTTTTATGACATTAAAATTTTTGAAAAATTTTTTTCGAAAAAGGGGGGGAACAAAACACAGTATTACCGTTTTTCCTAGCTAAATATAGTATTACAAGACAAGTAGCAAATATATACAGTGTGGTAATTGATACGGTATGGAGCAGCACCCCACGACGATGGCTACGACTTTTTTTGGGTGCGGTGCTGCACTTTTCGGAATTCCGAGGGTCCAAAAATTTTCGGAAATCGGAATTCCGTGCCGTCCCTGGTTAGGCATTTTGCGTTTTTTTTTTTCATTTGAACGTCATTTCGTTAATAAAAAAAAAATATTTTCAGCGTTTTTTGAAAAAAAAAAATTGGCATGTTAAAGAATTGTCAGAATGCCAATCTTTATGTTTCAAAAAATCTGTGGCTAAAAATGTTTATAAAACCATTTTTTTGAAGTTTTCTGGCCATAACTTTTTGAAACACAACAAAAATTTTTGAAATTTTGTCATCCAATAGAGGATTATTTTTGCTATAAAATGATACCAAAAATGTTTAATAAGGATGTTTTTAGAAAAAGTTCGTCTTATTTATTCTGGCATCAATTAATTGTACGACAAAGTGTGCTAATTGCAGCAAAAATGAACAGACGGTAAAGAAATTTAAAAAAATAAATAAATAAAATTAAAAATTCATTTACCTAATTTTTTTCCCATGTTTCAGTTGGGTGTGCAATGACGTTTGGATGGACATTCTGCCATCTTTTGACCGTCCCCAACTCGGCCTCAAAATGGCATTGCTTTCCGATCGTTTTGATGCACTTGTGGACACGCATTTTGATGGGAAACCGGAATTGACAATTTGGAAAACAACAAAAATTAAAACGCAATATGGATTGCATAAATCTGTGTTGACAAATTATTCCGATTCTGTGCATTTTCCATTGGCCGACTATCCGTTGTTGCCCACCAAAATTCGCTTTAAGGACCTTCGAATTTCGTAATTCAAAATTCAGTGAATTTTTCACCGATAAAAGCATTCAACTTTTTTTCAGGTACATCGATCACTCTGTCATCGCATTTCTCCGTTCCAAGCAACAAATTTTCGACAACAAAGGCACCAATTTTAGTCTGTGGATTCCGTTTTCACGCGAATATAATGTCCAGGAGCGGATTTGGACGGTTTTTTGCCCGTGAAGTGTGGCCCATTTTTGAGCCAATTCGCCATTTGACCCTTACCAATGCTGATCATTTGAACGATTTGCGTCGTCTCATTTCGCCGACAATTCTCACTGATCTCAATCAGTTGAATTCAATCGATTCCAATCAGTTGTATCCCGCTGTGATCGCTGATGATCAGGAGCCAAATGCAAATTCTCGTTATGCTGCTGGCCAAGCGTTGTTCAAATGGTTGCACACGCCGAGCACCGACGATCAGCCCAAGCGATTGTATTGCAGAAAATTTGATTATGGATGGATGACTGTCGACATATGGGCCTCCATTTTCAAGAAGGTCAACAGCAGGACTATCAATTTTAAGCAAGAAATAAAACCCCTGGGGGTTCTGTTTTTCAATCGCCCTTGAAAAGGAGGGGGGGGGGGGTTCTAATGCAGGGGGAGGGCTTTATTTTTCAATACCCCTCAAAGGCGTTGTGTTTTAATTCAATAAATACGGTTGCTTTCATTTTTCCAATCAGTTTTTAGGCATTTCTCCGTGCCACCACTTCTGTCAGCTACACAATTCGTCTTGAACTTTTCAAGTTTACGAGAATTGAGCCATTTGAATCGGTGAATGAACGGACTAATGAACAGATGACATTGGTGAAAGAAGGCCAGCGTGGAGAAGACAATGTTGTTTGGCTGTTGGAGCGATGCAAAATTGGGGGAACGGCGGCGACGGTTCAATGGGAGGATGAAAATTTGAACAATGTCCACTTTAAGCTTCATGATTTATTTTGCATTGGGTGAGAGAGAGAGAGTGAAAGCAGCTTTTGCTTGACTCTATTACAGTTTACAGCAGGGATGGCATTCCGAGGCCTCAAAAATTTTCGGAAATCGGAATTCCGAGGGTCAAAAATTTTTCGGAAATCGGAATTCCGTGCCATCCCTGGTTCACACGACTATAAGTAAAATAATTTGACACCTAATTAATTTATGGCCAAATGTTTATAAAACAAATTTTGTGAGGAAACATGACAAATAAAGTGCCAAATATTTTATGTCCGTGTGAACTGCAATAGAGCCCCCCTTGTGCATTAAATTGATGTCGGTCACATTCAATTTTTCACACTTCATTTAGGCGATTGTCTCCACTAAATGTGAATCTAAGATGCACGCAAAAGGTCGTCCAAAAATGAGTGCCGGGCCCAGCGGAAAAAAATTGAATGAATTATTGGGAAATGGCAAATGAACGATTGATAAAAATGGCAAATGATGGATCATTAGGAATGGAAATTGATTTGCTGAATATAATTGCTCCTCACATTTATGTATTGTTGCTCTTACATTTAATTTTGTTTGTTTTGTTGAAATATTAAATTTTCGCCTTTTTGTTCAAATCCGGTTTAGAATGGATCTCCCGAGACTTTGTGTGTATTGGTGCCAAATAAATGTTGGTCCCGAAATTTTTTTTTTTAAGTTTAGTCAAATTATTTCTAAGTATAATCTTAGGCGCTGAGCATGAATCTGGACTTCTTTTGGCTCAATTTCGAAACCTGAGCTCGAATTCGAACATTTTCGTGCTCAGCGCCTCAGATTACCTTTAAAAATGATTTTCCTAAACTTTATTAAAAAAAAATTTCGGGACCAATGTTCTCCACCTTTGCCAATATGTTTTATTTGTTGGATTTCTTTTTCTCTGATCACAAAATTCCGATCGCTTTTTGTTCTTTCGTTTGTTCAGTAGGTGTCCGAGTACGAATGAGAGTCGATTTGTTGATTGACTTTGGTGGGGTTGAATAAACAAAAACTTCGACAGCATTTGTTGGAAAAATACCGCCTAAGAAACATTTAAACATTTTTTTTTAATTATGCGTCTCTGCCTTTTATATTAGAAGGGTCAGTGGAAAACAGAGAAAGAGAAATTATGAAAATTGCTTTCAGAAAAAATATTTTTATCTCATCTTTTTTAATGTTCGTATGAACTGCCATTAGAGCCAATTTTCTCTTGGATTTGGGCCACCTAGGAGGAATTCCTTTAAATTTTCAAAATTTGTGCCAAAATCCTAATCTGCTTGTTTAAAAAAAGGATTTTCCAAAACAATTAGTATTTGTTCTGCATTTTGTGACACCAATCAATTGAAAACGGCCAAAGTGTGCTAATTGCAGCCCAAAAAATGAACAAACGGTAGGAAAATTTAAAATTAACCTTAAAAATTTTCATTTTTCAATTTTTTTCCATGTTTCAGTTGGATTTGTAGCGACGTGTGGATGGACATTCTTCCATCTTTTGACCGTCCCCAACTTGGACTCAAAATGGCATTGCTTTCCGATCGTTTCGATGTTTTGGTTGACAAACATTTTGATGGAAAAAGCGAATTGACGCTTATGAAATTGATTATTATAAAAAAGGATTGTGGAACAAAACCGAAACTGTTTGTGCGCATTGATGGCAAATTAGTGGGATTTCCACTGCCGGACCATCCATTTCCGAACAATGTTCGATTTCGGCGCCTTCAAATTGAGTAATTTTCAAAATTTTGTTTGTTTTATTGCATTTTAAGGTAAAATTGAAGAATATGTGTACCAAACCGAATTGGACGAATGATATATCATTCGACGCCTCTCGGTCTGTAATGCACGAATCTGAAAGAATTTTTTGGCGGAAACCACTTTGGGCCAAGTTATGGGCCCGGGACTGAAGTGGAAAAATGACTGTGGGACTGAACCGTCCAAAGCCTTAAAACGCATAAAATGCAACAAAATAGATATCAATCGCTTCCTCTCGGCATGTAAAGGATGAATCCGAAAGAATTTTTGATACAAAAGAAAATTGTCAAAAGTTATGGGTCCTCAAAGTCTCAACAAATAAAAAAATTGTAATGGACTAAAGTGTACAAATTAAAAGTGAATTGGTGAGTGTATTTTGGCCATAACACCGCACACTCGACTACGGCGGCCAGTAGGTGGGGCGAGACTACGGGCTACGGAAGAAGTCCGCGCGTGATCCGCAGGCGGTTGACTGATTGGCGGGGGCCCTTCGGGCCCCCGCAGTCAACCGCCTGTGGCGCTCGTCAGACTGCTTCCTCCGCCCTCCGTCTCGCCCCACTACTTGCTCCGTCTTCGCATGCTCGCCAAGGCGGGCGCTGCGCGCCCTCATAAATGGATTCCTGACAATTATAAACCAAGAGGAATACCCATTACAATTTTTTTATCAGGGTCATTTTTTGAGGCTTTGAGGACCCATAACTTTTGACAATTTTCTTTTGGATCAAAAATTCTTTCGGATTCATCCTTTACATGCCGAGAGGAAGCGATTGATATCTATTTTGTTGCATTTTATGCGTTTTAAGGCTTTGGACGGTTCAGTCCCACAGTCATTTTTCCACTTCAGTCCCGGGCCCATAACTTGGCCCAAAGTGGTTTCCGCCAAAAAATTCTTTCAGATTCGTGCATTACAGACCGAGAGGCGTCGAATGATATATCATTCGTCCAATTCGGTTTGGTACACATATTCTTCAATTTTTCCCATTTTAAATTTCTTCAGGTACATTGATCACACTGTGCTCACATTTCTCCGTGCCAACAAACAAATTTGGGACAGCAAAGGCACCACTTTGGAAATGCCAATGTCGGAAACAAGCATTGATGATAAACAGCCCAAATGGGATGTTTTGGCGCGTGAAATTTGGCCAATTTTTGCACCAAGCATTCGCTGTTTGAGCCTTACCGATGGCGCTCATTTTGACCCTTTGTGCCGTCGCATTTCGCCGACAATTCTTGCCGATCTTGACCAATTGATTTCAATCTTTTTCGAATATCTGTTTCTTCATGGAATTGCTGATGATGATGGGCCGAATGCAACTTCTTCTGCAAGCCAAGCGCTGTCCAAATGGTTGCACACTCCGAGAAAAGACGGGCAACTGAAGACATTGCTTTGGTCGGACACGGAATTGTACGAAGAAGGAAGCTTAGATTGGATCAACAGTTTGAAGGAGGTGTGTGTGTGTGTGTGGCAGGGATGGCATTTCGAGGCCCTAAAAATTTTCGGAAATCGGAATTCCGTGCCATCCCTGGTGTGTGGTTACATTCTCATATTTTTGTGTAATTGTACTGGGTGCAGCACTACGTTTCTCCAGTACTTCCGTGTTTTGCTACCCCGCCCCCCCCCGACCCTCGAAAAATAATTTTATAGGGGTTTTCACGGTCACTGATCACAAACATGGTATTTGTTTTGACATTTGATGATGACACCTGCTGGTCATAAATTTAACCAAATATCTATGATTTTTTGAAATTTTAATTTTCGGAGGGGGCGGGTAGCAAAACAACAAGGAAGTACCATTTCTCCTCCGCCGTTTCCTCCGAGAATTTTTTTTTAAAATTGCATTGGTCATCTAAATATTTCCTGGGGTAGCTGGCGGCCTTGGTGAACGAAGGGACCAAAGAAAAGCTGACACTGCAAAAGGGTGGTTATATTTATTGGGAGTTGAAACGATGTCCAATTGTTGGTGAGACGACGGACCCATGGGACGAAGACGAAAATTGGGACAGCAAATTTAACATGGTCCGATTTTCTTTGTGTGATGGCAACAATTGTATTGGGTGAGCAGCAACGGAATTTGATTTTGTCCAAAAAATAAACATAATTTTAGGCCATTGTCACCACCAGCGGAGGAAGAAGATAAAGAAGAAGAAGCGGATGAAAGCAACGAAAAATAATTATATATTTGTGTGAGAAATGATCGATCTCACCGATTGGGAACGGATTTGATGCTCTCATCAGAAATGCTTTGCTTGATTCTTACATTTATTTGCTTGCTTCTTTGTTGTGCGAAATTTCTTGATTAAAGTCTATAGAATTTTTTTTTGGTTTACGCGGTACATCCAATTTAGTTTACGCAATTTATCGTTTTTTTGAGAGGCAGGAGGCTAAATTTTGTAAAAATACCTACATAGGTAACCGATTTTGAGGGACAGGGAAGGGAAAAAATAATTATGTGAATAACTTTAATGCTTCCCGGGCAACCAAATCCGAGCGTCGAATTAAATGACCAGACGGATCCCTTGGCAAAATTGGCCGCTGACACCACCCATTTTTTATTTATTTATGAAAATACTGTATGTATTGCTAATTTTAAGACCCTATTTATTGATTTGTGAATGAGCAAAAATCAAATACAACAACTAGAGATCGGTATTTTGAAAAAAGCCTGGACCTGGACCTGGACCTGGATTCCATGTTGGACCTGGACCTGGATTTCCTGGACAAAAATCCAGGAAAATCCAGGTCCAGGAAAAATCCAGGCTCCTCGGGACCTGGATCCAGGCCTGGACCTGGATTTTTTGAAACTCATTTTAAAAATTAAAAAAATGTTTGAAAAAATTAATTATTTGCTTAGAAACATTTAAAAATATCTAATTTATAATAATAATGTGTTTTTAAATTTCTTTAATCTTTTTTTGAAAACTCGAAAAAACATCGGTCACTTAAAATAATAAATTCTAAAATTTTGTCCAGGAAAATCCAGGTTTTTTTGTGTTTTACCTGGACTTGGACCTGGATTTTTTTTCACATTTGACCTGGACCTGGATTTCCTGGACAAAAATCCAGGAAAATCCAGGTCCAGGAAAAATCCAGGTTGCCGAAAAATGGCCTGGACCTGGATCCAGGAAAAATCCAGGCCTGGATCCAGGTCCAGGCCGATCTCTAACAACAACGATCAACATTTACCTACCTAAATATTGATGATAACAACGCTCAACATTTCTGTTCAAATAATCGCATAAATCAATCAATCAATTCATTTCTTCTGCTTGCTTTTTCTGCTGATCACTACTCGGCCCGGACGGCAAATCGTCGAGAAGCCTTAAAAAACAACAACAACAAAATTAGCATTTTTGATTTTTAAAAATTTGTTCACCCATCGTCAACTCCGCCGTGGTTGATGGAAATCTCAATTTTGTTGTTGTTCTCTCGTCCATCAATCAATTCGTTCAATGCCTTTTCCATTTGTTGCTCACTTCCTTGGCCAATTGAACAACGGATGAGCTCAAAAATTTCTTCATCGTCCTCAGTTCCAATTGATGTTTTCAATTTCAATTGCTCCCCAGTCAATTCGTTGGTCATTTCAAATGGCACAACAACAGGAAGCGAATGAAACGGCATAAAGGCAACAGTAATGTTGGAAGAAACGGGAGAAGAAGCGATGGAAAATTCCTAAAAAAAGCAAAAAAATTTAAAAAACAAATAATTGAACAAATTACCGCTTTGATTTGTTCCACTATTGCCGCCCATTGTTGCCCCATATCTTCCCAAATTTGGACATAAAACAGCTTTGGCAAATTGTCGGGATGAGGCGAGAACAGCCATTTGGTCACTGCTTGGCCCTCTGACGCGTTGGCACTGTCATCAGGCGGCAATTCGGGCAAAAAGTCGCAAAAAAGATTGACAACTTGGAGAGAGGGCCAATTGCAGAGAAAAGACGGGGCCAATTGACGGATTTGACGAAACACAAAGGCGCTCAAACACAACAGACGAATGCTGTCCTTGAACATTGGCCGAATGGTGAACTCAACGAACTCCAAAATGCGAACATTTGAAGT
The DNA here is from genome assembly GCA_023374025.1 of Heterodera schachtii. Lineage (NCBI taxonomy): Eukaryota > Metazoa > Nematoda > Chromadorea > Rhabditida > Heteroderidae > Heterodera > Heterodera schachtii. The sequence goes on from SIJG01000016.1 coordinate 1,642,639, forward strand.
GTGAATGGTCAATTTTGCTGAACAAACGGAGAAAAGACGGTGAAAATGGCCGATAAAATTGAGCACATTTTGGTCGATGAAGCTGAAAATCAGAGAATGTATGTGATGGAAAGAAAATCATGTACAAATGCAATTTCATTTTTCACTTGATCGAAATGCTTCTGAATCCGATGACTTTTTTTGGCAACGGATTTTGCGGAATTGGCAATTCTTTCCCATCGGAATTGACAATTTCCATTTCAATTGCGCCATTCTCTCCGCCGATTTTGCCTCGCATTTCCAAGAAGCCCCATCTCCATCGTCGTGTTTTGCTTCGAATTTCCATTTTGCCCAATGTCCATTTGCGTGTCTTGAAATGTTCGTCCACGTAGAAGTCAAATCGGTGACTGATCATCGCAATGCCAAGGCCAAGCTGAGATGGCGGAAGCAAATCGAACACTTCGAGCCAACAATCAGCAGAGATGAAGCTGAAAACGGAAAAGCAAAATGATTAGCCATTGAAATCAAATTTAGATTAATTATTTACATCGCTTTTTCCATTTCTTTCTCCGCTTCCTTTGGATTGTCAGACATTTTTCTTTGTATTGTAATCAAACAGAATTAGAAAAATAAGTGAACTGATAATTATCAAGTGCGGATGAGCCTGCTTATGAAGAAAAGCAGAGTTACCAAGTATGCTTATTTCTAAGATTTGTGCTTATTTGGAGGGGTCGGATCACAGAAAACAAAAACGAATGCAAAAAAAATACAACAAATTTCTTAGATAAGATCTCGAATCGTGTGGGAAAATCTGTTAACTAATGTCGGGTTTGAGTGCCAAAATTCAAATCTGCAGGCGCTTAAGCAAGAATTCGGAAATCTCGAACCCCTCTGCAATGTCATAAATGCTTTTGTTGATTCTTACATTTAGGTATTTGCTTGCTTTTTGTTTGAGTTTTCCTGATATTAAGAGAGAAATTTTTTTTCAAACTTGAATTTGACGAAATTTGTTAATTGGCGAACTGTTTCATTACAAATTTAAAATTTTTAGTCGCTGACCCACAAAATGTCCAAGCTACGAAATGTCCAAGCTACGTAATGTCCAAGCCACGAAATGTCCAAGCCACGAAATGTCCAAGCCACGAATTGTCCAAGCCACGAAATGTCCATAAGCGGTCGGGGTCGTTTTCGCGTGGCCGTTTTCGCGTGGCCATTTTCGCGTGAGGGCCATTTTCGCGTGGCCGTTTTCGCGTGGTTGCATATAAGCGAATTTTTATTTTTTATATTTTGAAAAATTTTTTCACTCCCGTTTTATTTCGGGTGCTTAACTCAATCTATATTTAAGTGAATTTTATAAACTAAATTAATACTGACAAATTATTATACAGTCTAATAATTTTTCACGGTCTAATGCTTTGCTGGTATTAGTGTAGACTCACCATCCCAAATGCAATTTGGTATCAAATTGTTTTCTCTCTTTCTGGCAGGCTTATTTATCATAATTTAAAAAAATTTCCAACCCCTATTACAGAATTTTTTCTATATAAAATTGAGTTATTTGGCGTAAAATGTTTGGGGCATAACTTTTGTACGGCAAAAAATTGAACAAAAAATTAACACTTTCCAATTGGTTAATCTTTTGGATATGTGAAAAGAAGAGTTCCCCGCCCCCGAAAAAGAAAAAAAGAAAAGAAATGTCGTGATGCCGTGGTCGGATTCTGTGTCTCATTCACGTTGTCAATACTTGAAGTTGTTAATCTTTACATGCATAAAAATGAGGACGCTTTTGAGTAAATAAAAGCAAAAAATTGTTTGAAATCGGGTTCGCGATTCGAAATAGGTCAAAATGAATGTTCGGCACACATCCGACCAATATTAGTCGTAAACAGGCACTCACGCGAAAACGTACCCCACGCGAAAACGGGCCACGCGAAAATGGCCCTCACGCGAAAACGGCCACGCAAAAACGTCCTGGCCCCGACATTTTGCCGAAATATTACATTTTCAAGATGTTTTTTTTTTCTCCGTTTCACATCAAACAAAAGTTCCCCCACCTTTGGTCCATTTATTCCATTAGGTTTTCAAATTTTTAGCCAAAAATTTTTTGGATCAAAATCTGTTACAAAAATCAACTTAGCAATTAGTTTTGAAAATATGTAATATTGCAAAAACATAGTGAAAACAGTGGTCCTTGGCCCAAATAAAAGCAACTACGGGTTTTCCTGCTTAAAATTTAGCGATCAAATTGGAAATAATTTTTTTTGTGCTTATTTTTACTTTTTTTCACAACATAAATAAAGTTTTTTTTAGTTTATTTAACATCATTTTTCGCAATCACAAATTACGACAATAATTGTGTGCTGTTAATTGCCGCAAAATGAACCGACAGTTAAGGAAAAAAATGTGAGAAATTTTTAAATGATAGAATTTTCGGCTTTTTTACAGTTTATTGAGCCCTTACGAAAAACCACAGGGGTAAAGGGCTTTTGAGGTAAAATCTTTGCTAAACCCCAACTCATTGTGAAAAACAGAAATTTTTTACAAATCGCAGTACGAATTTGCGGTTTCAGGCTTTTAATTTGTAATTTTTCAAAACTTTGTTCCCAACTTTTACTTTTCATTGGGCCCATTAAACTACAAAAAGTGCCAATTTCTCTTTTTAATTAATTTTTACGCACTCATTTCAGTTGGATTTGTGGCGACGTTTGGATGGACATTTTCCCATCTTTTGACCATGCTAAACTCGGCCTCAAAATGGCATTGCTTTCCGACCGTTTCGATGTTTTGGCGGACACGCATTTTAATGGCAAAACGGAATTTACGCTTTGGAGAACAATCAAAATTCAAAAGTACGAAGGACCGAAACCAGTGCTATTTGTTTATGGAAAATGGAAGAGTTTTCCGCTGCCGGACCGTCCGCTGCCAAACAAAATCCGCTTTAATTTTATATATTAAAGCATTTGTGTGTTTCTTCAGTTACATTGACCGCTCCGTCATTGAATTTCTCCATGCCAACAAGCAAATTTGGGACAGAAGTGGCACCAAATTGGAGTTGCCTATTACGAATGTTCAGCCAATTTGGGATGTTTTGACCAGTGAAATTTGGCCCATTTTTGCAACAAATATTCGCCATTTGAGCATTGCCGGTCATATCCATTTGGACAATTTGCGTCGCCGCATTTCACCAACAGTTCTCGTCGATCTTGATCAATTGACTTCGATCGATTCTGGTCTTCTGGTGATCATTTTGATGAACCGAATGCAACTGGTGGCCAAGCGTTGTCCAAATGGTTACACACGCCGAGCAAAAATGGTCAACCGAAGCAATTGCGTTGTAATGGTTATTTGGATTCACTGGATCTCGAATGGATCAACCATTTCAAAGAGGTGGTCCGCCGTATTTTCGTTATTTTTTAGTCTCAAATAATTGCAACATCAAAACATGGTCATTCTTAGGGCTTCCTTTTTTAGGTGAGAAAAATTGCGAAATAGGTAGAAAAATAGGTAAATAAAATTTTTTATTAATGATTTTTTAGTAGAAAAAAGGTAAAAAAAAAAAGTAAAATTTTAGTTATATTTTTGTGTAGACGAATAATTTAAATAATTGTATTGTTTTCTTACCAGATAATGAACAATTTAATTAATTTGTTAAGAAAAAAATTAATTAATTTTGTGGGATGAATTTTCGAGAAAATTTTCCAGTTCTTAGGGGTGTATTTTTTGAAATTTTTTCGGGTCGATTCTTAGGGGTGTTCTTTGGTTTTATTTCATTTTTGGTAAGGAATTTTTTGAAAATCCTTAAAGTAGTTACCAAAAATTCCAAAATTTGCGATTTTTTATGCTTTTTTTAGGTGCCTATTTCGCGATTTTTTGTGCCTAAAAAAGAATTCCTAACATATATATTTTTTAAATTTTGTTTAGTCATTTCTGCGTGCCACCACTTCTATCAGTTACAAAATTCAACTTAATTTTTATAAGATAACAACTCCAATTGAACAATTTGAATTGGTGAACGAAGGGACAAATGAGAAGCTGATATTGTGGTAAAAATCCGAGAATAATTGGCTGTTGAAGCGATGTCCCATTATTGTTGGGGAGACGGCTACAATTCAATGGAAAGACGACGAAAATTGGGACGACAATTTGAACAATATCCAATTTAATTTGTGCGCTGACAGTAATTCCATTGGGTGAGAGCAGCAACCAACGGAATTTGTGATTTTGTCGGAAAATAATTGACCCAATTCAATTTTCACTAAATTTAGACCATTGTCGCCACCAGCTGAAAACAATAAATTGACATAAAAAATGTTTGTTTTTTTTTTGCTTGAGTTTTTTTCACCACTACAGCGGATATATTTGTTAAATTTGCCGTTTTGAAATACCGTTAATAATAGCCTATCTAATTTTGTGGCTAAAAAATTGACAGCCTAAGTCAGCAGGAATTTGTTGTGTCAAGCCTTTACCGTTTTTATTATTAACCATTTTATCAACGATTAATTACTCACAATGAATTTCACATACATATACACATAAAATACAATGGAAATGGACGCATTTGCGAGCAAGCAAAGATCAAATACACAATATTTAAATGGCAAAGTGCCAACATAATTTCGGTCAGACAATTTCGTCACCAATCAATTAATTCATTTCTGCTGCTGATCACTCTGTCCAGGAGAAGCGGCGTCGAGAAGACTGAAAAAACGATGATATTCCATTGCAAATTATGAGTCAATGGCATTTTATGAGTCAAATCAACTAACTATCCTTGATTTTTTGTACCATAATTCGGCTCTATTATGGTTTGTCCCCCATAAATTTTTCGTAAATTTTTTTGTTTTCAAAAGCCATGAAAATAGTTTTCGAGGTCGTGGATCACAACAAATTCGGCATCCATTTCGACCAATTCCGAATCCCGGACCCGAACAAAAAGTCGAAATCTCAATTTCTGATTTTCACATTTTTAGTTCAAACTTTGTTTAAATTCACAGAATTCGAGTTCGGGTCCGGTATTCGGAACCATAATAGAGCCCACAATTCTATCCATTCCAAAACAAATCGTATTTTTGGAAACGAATTGAAAGCACAAAGTCAAAGCAATTGTTGATTAGACTCATAAAATAATTAAGCATTTTAAATTGTTCACCCGTCGTCGTATCCACCATCTTTGATCACAATGTCAATTGGGTTCTGTCGAGCTTTGAATTTATCCGTCATATTTTCCCAATTTCGGTAATCCCATCCAATTGGACAACGTAAGAGGCAAAAATCATTTGCTGATGACTGTATAAGTGCCAATTTCTCTCCAGTCACTTCGTTGATCCGATCAAATGGCACAATGAAGTCAATCGGAGAAGACGGCAGAAAGTGAAAAACAATGCCAAAAGTAACCGGAGAAGAAGCATTAGAAAATGCCTAAAAATGGGAGAAAAAAGCATAGAAAAACCAATTAAATAGGGATAATCACCGCTTTGAGCTGTTCCATCGTTGACGACCATTGATCCGGTGAATTAATAGAGCATTGAAGCAACTTCGGCACATTGTCGGGATGAGGCGTGAACAACCATTTGGCCACCACTTGGCCATCCGACGCCATGGCACTGTCATCGGACGGAAATTCAGGGAAAATTCCGTCATCAAACAACACGCTGCGAGGTGATGGACAATCATTGAGAAATGACGGGGCCAATTGGCGCAGGCGGCGAAAAGCGATGGTGTTCAAAATCATCGCACGAATTGAATGGCGAAACATTGGCAAAATGTTGAGCAAAACAAATTTCAAAATGCGTTCATTGCCCGTGGTAATGTACAAATCCGTTGAACAAACGGCGAAAAAACGGTGAAAACGGCGGAGAAATGCGATGACATTTTGATCGATGTAGCTGAAAATGTGATAACTCATAAATCAAAAAATCTGGATGATCGGCTTCTTACGCGATCGTAATGCCACTGAATCCGATGACTTTGTTCGGCAACGGATTTTGCGGGATTGGCAATGGATTTCCATCGGATTTGACAATTTGCATTTTCTTCGTCCCATTTTCTTCAATGTCCCATTGGATAAGCAATTTGTTGTTCAATTTCCATTTGCGTGTTTTGAAGTGTTCGTCGACGATGCGGTCAAAGCGGCAGTTGATCAGTGCAATTTCGAGGCCAAGCTGAGAAGGCGCAAGAAAATCGAACACCAAAAGCCAACAATCGCTGCAGATAAAGCTGAAAAATGGGGAGAATTTTATGAAATTTTCAAATTTTTTGATTAGTTTTACATTTTGTTTTCTGAAGACATTTGCACAACAAAATGACCGAAAAATATAGGGAGAATGGAAGAATGAATGGAATGAGGAAGAGGGGAAGAAAAAAGGCATTTTTATACTAAAATATTAGCGTAGCGCTCCAACCCTTCGAGGGTGGGAAAAGTGGGAGTCGGCGTTTGTCGGCTATACATAAATAGAAAGGCGATTCATGCGTCGAATGTCTTCCCCAAACCATTGCATGAGAGCATTTTGGCACTTGGTGAAACTGCCGACACATTTGTCTTGGACAGAAATTGGATTTTTGAAATGCGAAGTGAAAACGGATGGATTTAAGAGATTACGGATGATAAAAGTGATTGGTAAATCATCATTTTTCTTGCTGATATTTATTTGTAATTGTCCCTTATAACTATTTTGAAGCAATTTCGCTAAATGTTCTGATTTCCGACCCCAAAATCTGATATTTTGAGCCCGGTGTTGATTATGAAAATTTTCGATCATATCCCTGGGTTAATCCCAAAAAAAAAAAAATTAAAATTCAATTTTGTAACTTTTTTTGTGTCTTAGTTAGCATCGCTTAAAACAAAGGGTTCTCTTTTTCACTTTTGGCGTCAAATCAATTAAAAATCTTCAGTTTATTGGCCATAATCAAAAAAGCATGCAAATAAATACACATTTATTTGTATATTCGAACGAAAGAATCAACAATAAGCATTTGTGAGAGGAAATAAGCTCTAAATCCGTTTCCAATTGTATGAGATCGATCATTTCTCAAATATAATTAATTCGTCTTCCGCGCAATCCGACGATATTTCGATGCTTTGACCCGCTTTTTCTTTTTCTTCGTCGGCAAGAAGCCATAAGGCCTAAAATTAAATACAATTTGAATTGAATTGGGTGAATTGAATTATCTTTTACAAATCACCCAGTCGAACTTTTGCCTCCAGACAAATTAAATTGGATTATGTTCAAATTGTCGTCCCAATTTTCATCGTTTTCCCATTGAACCGCCGCCGCTTTTTCCTTTTCACAAATGGGACATCGCTTCAACAGCCAATCACTATCACCATAACTTGACACATTCTCCAATGTCAGCTCTTCCTTGGTCCGTTCGTTCACAAATTCAAACGGTCACAATTGGTGTTGAATCGTAAAGTTCAAATCGAATTTTGTAGTTGACTGAAGCGGTGGCACGGAGAAATGTCTAAACAAAAAGGAAGCGAAAATCAAAGGCAATCAATCATCATCGGTCGTTTAACGAAAATTGGCAGCAACCAACAGGCCAACTCCTTCAAATTGTTGACCCATCCGATTAAAAATTTTGTAAAATTTTTCAAAAAATTGAGTGATGCCACCAGCGATATTATACCCAAATTTTATGAGAATGTGACCAAACGCACCCTTGAAGCTGTTGACCCAATCTAAGTTCACTTCTTCGTCATAATACGCACAAAACAATCGTTTCCTGGTGGACACGCATTTTGATGACAAAACGACGGAATTGACAATTTGGAGACCTATCGGAATTTGCGAAGGCATAGGACCAGAACCGACACTGTCTGTACAGCAGATCGATGGCAAATTGGTGGAATTTCCGTTGCCGAACCGTCCGCTTCCAAACAAAATCCGTTTTAAGGAAATTCAGATTGAGTAATCTATAAATAAAGCATTTTATGGTAATACTATAGATGGTGGGCCCCCTTTTTGGATGAATTTTTTTTTTTCTTAAAAGTCGTGAAAACATGTTCATGGGGGTTTTCGGGGTCGGAGAACCCGAATCCAACATTCATTTTGACTAATTCCGAATCCCGGACCCAAACTCGAATAAAAAAAGTCAAAAATTCAAAATTTCCAAAATTTACTTTTTCATTCATATCTGTACAGAATAATTATTTTCCGATGTTTCAATGGTTTTTGACTTGCCACTGTTTCGGCCAGCTACAAAATTCGTTGTGGAGTTTACGGGCCAATGCCAATTGAGCCATTTGAATTGATGAACAAACAAACGAAGGAAAAGTTGAAATTGAGCAAAGAATCAAAGCTTTGGACGATGAAGCGATGCTCAATTAATAGGAAGACGGCGGCGATTCAATGGGAAAATGACGAAAATGAAAGATTTAGAATTTTTTGCAGTTAACGTGAGAGAGCTCGGCTTTTTGGAAAATCCCAGAGGATAAGAGAATTTTGACCCGGACCGGTTTTCGGGATTAAAGAAATCCCTTTTTCCAGCAGAACTTATCCGGCCTAAAAATTTTGATTTGCATCTGTTTCTCCAACACATCAAGCGATATTTTTAGTCACCAATTAACAAAATGGCATTTTATCCGCTGATCAGAGATCATTCATCAATAATTGTGGGTTGATCATCAAAATGCAACAACAATAATAACAAAAATTCCGAAATTGTTCAGACAACTATAACACGCTCAATTAATCTGATCATGCTTTACCAAACTGATATCAGTGGGAATGAAGGTGATCAAAAATTTTGAAAAATTTTCGACCAAAAAATGGTGGATGTTACAGTATAAAGAAAAGAAAAAGTATCAAACAACAACAACAGTTTTCATTCAAATGATCGACCATTTGTCATTATTTAACACATAATCAGACGCCCTTTTCACTGCTCTTCTGACCCTTTTTTGCTGTTGGTTGGTGGTGGAGACAAAGGCCTAAAAATTCAATTCGAATTATTTTCACGAAACAAAATCCTATTTGGTAATGATTTAAATTTTGTAAATTTTTCGAATTTTTTTCCCGTTGTTATCCACTGCTTTTTTGGTTTTTTGCCGAAAATTGACCCTCCCCCTCCGCGGAGCAAGCAGGACAAAACGTCGTCATGCCAAAAAGCGCCGAAAAATTCCAAAAAATTTACTTAATTCGAAACAAGTTTCTTCTTAAAATTTTCTTTCTTTGTTAGTAAATTTTTCGGAATTTTTTAGCGCTTTTTGGCATGACGACGTTTTGTCCCGACGACGTTTTGGGGTCCTCCAACCCCCCCCCCCCCCATCGCCGTCCATATTCTATGGCATTTACTCACCCAATGCAATTTTGGAAGCCACCCAAATTAAAAAAGACAATGTTCAAATTGTCCGCCTCTTTCTTCTGCTGCTGTGGAACCGCCGCTGTCTTGTCAATAATTGGGCATCGCTCCATTATCCACCAACGAATACAGGCAATAACGGAATGCTCCTTCAATGTCAGCATTTCTTTGGTCCGCTCATTCTCCAATTCAAATGGCACAATTTGCGTTGACTCGTGAAAAATTAAGTCAATGGTGTAACTGACAGAAGTGCGGGCACAAGCAAAAACCTAAGCAAAATCACAAAAAAAAATGCCAAGATAAAAAAAAAGGGTTCCGCTCGGTTTTATGCGTCCCACGAATGAAACCATACTCAATTTATTATTTGCTCTATTCTTGCATTTATAAAATCGCGAGACTTTAACCTTTCGTTTGATACAATGAAAATAGGCATTGATTGACAAGGTAAGAAAAAAAAAGTTATTGCCAAGGCATAAAACCGACCAAAACCAAAAAAATTTATGAAAATGTTTGGCGCGACCTCCTTGAACTTGTTGACCCATTCAAAGTTTGTGAATGCCCTAAATTCAGAGCAACGCAATCGCTTCGGTTGGCCATCTTTTCTCGGCACGTGTAACCATTTGGCCAACGCTTCGCGGGCAGTTGCATTTGGCCCATCGTCAGCAATTCCACCGGGGAACAGAAGACCAGAATTGATTGCATTAATGTTGAGATCGGTGAGAATTGTCGGTGAAGTGCGACGGCGCAAATTGTCCAAATGATCGTCATTAGGACAGCCCAAATGGCGAATATTTGTCGCAAAAATTGGCCAAATTTCGCTGGCCAAAACATCCCAAATTCGCTGGACGTCAATGGGCTTGTTATGTTCATCATATGAAGAATTCACAGTCAAATCCAATTTGGTGCCACTTCTGTCCCAAATTTGCTGGTTGCAACGGAGAAATTCGATGACAGAGTGATCAATGTACCTTGAAAAAGGGGGAAAATTGAAGGAATACAATCGCTTCCATTAAAATGTATTGGGATTTGTATAGAAATGTTTGAATTACTTAATCCGAATGTGCTTAAAGCGGATTTTGTTAGGCAGCGGATGGTCCGGCATCGGAAATCCCTCAGATTTGCCTTCGACAAACAATTTTGGCATTTCAATGTCCTTGCAAATTTTGATTTTTCTCCAAAGCGTCAATTCCGTCGTTTTGCCATCAAAATGTGCGTCCACCAACGCATCAAAACGTGGCGAAAGCAATGCCATTTTGAGTCCGAGTTCAGGACGGTCAAATGATGGCAGAATGTCCATCCAAACGTCGCTACAAATCCAACTGAAAAACATGAAAAAATTGGGTAAATGAAAATTTTAATTTTTAAAAAATTCCTTGCCGTCGGTTCATTTTGGTGGCTCAATTAGCACAATTTGGACGGTTTTCCAATTAATTTGTGTGTCACAAAGGGCAAATAAAACTGTGTCAACTTAAAACATAGACAATTAGGAAAAATGAGAGAGTAAAAAGAATACAAAAACATATTATAACAAGGAGAAGGATGGAATTCGTACGGGGGTGGAGGCTTTATTTGAGGGAGGGGGGCTTTAATTCAGTGGGGGTGAGCTATATATATTATAGGAAATACGATAATTCAATGACAAAACGGAATTTTTAATTTGAAAAAAGGGCAGTTTTATCTTTTAAACATTAGCGTATGTTTGAGTACCGGTGGTGAAAATGAAAGTGTCAATGATTTGGCGAGATTTTAAGATTTAAGTTCCAATAAAAATAATGCAGAATTGGTTAAGTATTTCTGTAGATTGAGTCCCAGTGAGAACATCTCGAACCCATCCATCAAAAGCTGTTCAACCTAAAGACGTACTTTCTTAATGAGGAGCATCCAAACCGCACGATTAGTGGGGTCCACTGCGTTTCGGCGCCAGCCCAAGTTATTGGACTATAAATTTTTTCTTTGTAAACCAAATCTAACATTCTTGGTATCATTCGAAAGCTTAACATGTTTAGAAGCGAAAAAGTCGAAATTTCCTGAGTTTTTTCTGAATAATTTTTTTACAATCGCCCAACAAAAAAAAGCCAATAAAATAAATGTTTTATATAATTGAAACGAAAGAATTAACAAAAGCATTTCAGAGAGAAAAAGCACAACAAAATGAGACCGATCATTTCTCAAAATACAATTAATTAATTTCCGTTGCTTTGATCCGCTTTTTCTTTTTCTTCTTCCGCTGGTGACGACAATGGCCTAAAATTAATTAATTTGACAATAAAACATTGCTGTTGCTGCTCACCCAATGCAATTACTGCCGCCGCCCCAAAAAATAAATTGGATATTGTTCAAATTGGCATCCAAATTTTGGCGGGTTTTCCACTTGATTCGTCGCCGTCTCCCCAAAACTAATTGGACATCGCTTCAATAGCAAATCAACAACATCATAACGTGACAGTGTCAGCTTTTCTTTGGTCCGTTCATTCACCAATTCAAATTGTTCAATTGGCGTTGTTTCCACAGGCATAAAAAGTTGAATATTGAAACTGACAGAAGTGGTGGCATGGCGAAATGTCTAAACAAAATTGGTAAACAAAAAACAATTAACAAAAATATGTGGCGGGGCCACCTCTTTGAAGTTGTTGACCCATTCCAGATTTGATGGATCCAAAAGACGAAATCGCTTCGGTTGGCCATTTTTGCTCGGAGTGTGCAACCATTTGGACAATGCCTGGCCAGCAGTTGTATTTGGCTCATCGTCAGCAATTCCACCGGGTAACAGACGACCAGAATCGATTGAATTCAATTGATCAAGATCAGTAAGAATTGTTGGTGAAGTGTGACGACGCAAATTGTCCAAATGATCACCATCAGAAAAGTACAAATGGCGGATGTTTGTGGCAAAAACGGGCCAAATTTCATGGACAAAAACATCCCAAATTGGCTGGGCATTTGCACAAAACAACTTCAATTTGGTGCCCATTCTGTCCCAAATTTGCTTGTTCGAACGGAGAAATGCAATGACAGAATGGTCAATGTACCTAAAGAAATTTATTAAAATAAGCCTTACACAAAGTTTAAAATTACACAATCCGAAGGTCTTTAATGCGTATTTTGGTGGGCAGCGGACGGTCCGGCATCGGAAATTGCACAAAAATGCCATTGATCCATACAGACATTTTCGCTTTTGGCCCTTTGTCTTTGCGAATTTCGATGGCTCTCCAAAGCGTCAATTCGCTTTTTCCGTCGAAATGTTTGTCCACCAAACAATCGAACCGGTCAGAAAGCAATGCCATTTTGAGTCCGAGTTGGGCATGGTCAAATGATGGGAGAATGTCCATCCACACGTCGCCACAAATCCAACTGAAATGCATGCGTAAAAATTAGTTAAATGAGATATTGGCACTTTTTGCAGTTTAAAAGGCCCAATGAAATAAAACAAAAGTGGGGAGTAAGTCTTAAAATATTGCAAATCAAAAGTCTGAAACCCGTACTGCGATTTGTTATGAATTTCTGATTTTCACAGTACGAGTTGAGTTGATAAATTCCTCACATTTTTTTCTTTAATTGTCGGTTCATTTTGCGTAAATTAACAGCACACAATTATTGTCGTAATTTGTGATTGCGAAAAATGATTTAACTAAACTAAACAAATTTTATTTATGTTGTGAAGAAAATAAGCAAAAATAATCAAATATTTTTTATTTTTCAATTTGGTCGCTATAAAATATAAATTTTAAGCAGGAAAAACACCTCAGTTGATTTTGTTTTGGGCCAAGGACCACTGTTTTCAACAATATTACTTATTTTCAAAAAATTATATGGGAAGGGGTCGAAAGAAGAAATTTTTTAAAACTAATTTGTAAGTTGATTTTTGTATTAGATTTTGATCAAAAAAATTTTTTGGCTAAAATTTTGAAAACCTAAAGGAATAAATGTACCGAATGTGGGGGAAATTTCGTTTGGTGTGAAACGGAGAAAAAAATCAACCTGAAAATATAATATTTCGGCAAAATGTCGCCAATTAAAAAAATGAACATAATGCCATAATATTCATAAAATGATTAAATTCAAAAATCTTTTTGAAATGGTCTTTGCATTTTTCGAAAAATTCGGCGTAAAATCTAATTTAATGCATACAATGTCATAACCCTACTGATCATGATTCTGGCTGGCATTTCGAATTCCGGCCAATTATCGAATCCCCGACTAAGAAAAGCAATAAAATTGGTTTGAGCAATTTTGAGTTTTGGGGCCTCCGATAAAAATTTATACAAATTCCAATTGACCATCTCAAAAATGATCGGCCATTTTCAAGTATATTGAGCAAAAATTCTAAAGCAATCAGACAAATAAATGTGTAAGAAGCAACAAAGCATAAAATCAAATTCCGTTGGTTGTTGTTGCTCACCCAATGTTATGATTGCCACGCCATAATTGAAATTTGACATTGTTCAAATAATTATTGTCCCAATTGTCGTCGTTTTCCCACTGAATCGTCGCCGTCTCCCCAACAATTATTGGACACCGTTTCAACAGCCAATTACACTCGGATTTTTTCCACAGTGTCAGCTTTTCTTGGGTTGATTTGTTCACCAATTCAAGTGGCTCAACAGTTGGCATTGATAAGTTTTTATCAAATGGAAGGCTTTTTATGTAAAACAATAACCAAAAACTCCCAAAATTTTAAATAAAATTTTTTTGTCACTTTCGGACGGAAAGCTTTGATTTATAATTGACACAAATAAATAAAAGCAAATTGAAGAAATAAGTTTTAATTGAATTTTTTTATCTTCTACCAATTTTTCATATTATTACAAAGCGCCTAATTTAGACCATTCTTAATTATGAATTATATTGAATCTGTTATCAAAGTGATTATTTTTTGGAGTGATTAATTTTATTATTTCAAGTGACCGATGTATTTTCAAGTTATGATAAATTGTTTTAAAATACATTAGTATTATAATTTATAAATTAGGGGGTCTTTTTAGGCGTTTCTAAGCATTTAATTGATTTTTTCAAACATTGGTTTGCGTTTTAAAATTTAAAAAAACCCAGGTCATGGCCTGGATCAGGTCTTGAGGAGCCTGGATTTTTGTCCAGGTCCAGGCTTTTTCCAAAATACCAATCTCTAATTTCCACATTTTTTTTTTGTTTTTAGGAGGGCCGGTAGTGCCATTAAGCGCCACAGGCGAAAAATTTAGGGATTGTAATTTTGTTAAAGAAATAACCAAATTTTTCAAAAAATTGTTATATTCAAAATAAGTGACATTTGCAAAAAAGAAAATGAGCGCAAACAAATCAAATTCCAATTGGTGAGATCATCAAAATTAATTTTCGTTGCTTTCATTCGTCCGCTTTTTCTTTTGGTGTCAACACAGAAGACCCACAGACAAAAGACCCACTCGCAAAATACCCACTCTCAAAAGACCCACAGACAAAAGACCCACGCCGACAGAAGACCCACGGACAAAAGACCCACAACTTTTTTTTTTATAATTCCTAATTAATTGATTTTTAATCCCTTAATTTCAGTTTAATGTGGGATGGTTTGAATTTTTGAAAAAAATTCCTAACCCTAAAATTTTTAAAAATATTAATACATGAATTAGTTAATTCCATAATTGATACCTCCTATTTATCATTTACTGAAAAATATAATTGCCAAAAATAATTTTTTAAATTTTTTTCACGCTTAATTTGCCCATGAAATTTTTATTTACACATTTGATATTTTGCCCAAAAAATTTAGATATTTTGAGGGACGTATTTTTCAAAAAAAAATCCATCTTTAGGGGGTGTATTTTTCGAAATTTTTGTGAAAATGCCGAAGTATGGACAACAGGGATGGCACGGAATTCCGACTTCCGACATTTTTGGGGTCGGAATTCCGACTTCCGAAAATTTTTGGGCCCTCGGAATTCCGACTTCCGACTTCCGAAATTTTTTGGGCCCTCGGAATTCCGACTTCCGACTTCCGAAATTTTTCATAAAAAGTCTTAATTTTTCGGAATTTTTTTTGAGTTTTTTTTAAAAGCACTCAAGACATTTTAAATAATTTTCTAGGGTAATTTGTGGCGGTGATCACGAATATGACCTTTATTTTGCGAAATTCCGAACCCCGAACCCTAATTCGAACAAAATTTATAAATTAAATGAAAAACAAAATTTTTAGCGGTTTTCGAGGTTGCTGAACACGGTTATGAACATTTTCGCAAAAGGGAGCATGCGAAGACGGAGCAAGTAGTGGGGCGAGACGGAGGGCGGAGGAAAAAGTCTGACGAGCGCCACAGGCGGTTGACTGCGGGGGCCCGAAGGGCCCCCGCCAATCAGTCAACCGCCTGCGGATCACGCGCGGACTTCTTCCGTAGCCCGTAGTCTCGCCCCACCTACTGGCCGCCGTAGTCGAGTGTGCGGCGGTTTTTTAGCGCAATAAGCTAAATTCAATCTTTTATATTTGACGTTCTTTTAAAAACCCCTAAAAATTTGTTTTTCTTTAATTTATAAATTTAAAATTTTGTTCGAATTAGGGTTCGGGGTTCGGAATTTTGCAAAATAAAGGTCATATTCGTGATCAGCGCCACAAATTACCCTAGAAAAATTATTTAAAATGTCTTTTAGTGCTTTTTATAGTGCGGTCATTTGAGTCCCAGCTGAGTTTGGCACCCCAATTCCGGCACTTTTTCAGCCTGAAAAGGGCAAGCGCGCCCCTAATTCTATTTTTCCAACCCATTTCGAACCTTTTTACATCGATTCTGACCGTTTTTAAGCATTTTTGAGTTTGGGGACTATGATCAATATTTTCCGCCCAATAAACTGCAAAAGTGCCGAAAATTGTATCATTTAAAAATTTCTCACATTTTTTTCTTTAAACGTCGGTTCATTTTGCGGTAATTCGCAGCTCAATGTTGTCTTACTTTGTGATTGCGAAAAATGATGTTAACTAAACTAAAAAATTTTTTATTTATGCATTGTTTTCACTATACTTTTGCAATATAATTTTCAAAAAATTTTATGGAAAGGGTCCACCGGAGAAATTTTTTAAAAGTAAGTTAATTTTTATAACAGATTTCGACCAAAATAAGTCTTGGCTAAAATTTTGAAAATCCAAGTGAATATGTGGGCAGAAGGTGGAAAAATTTTGAATGGTATGAAAATAAGAAAAAAATTCATCCTGAAAATGAAATTTTTTCTTCAAAAAGTCGCCAAATAAAAAAGTGAGCTTTATGCCAAAACTACATTTTTTGAATTTTTCCTTAAAAGCAATTAAATAAATTCCAAAAAAAATATGGGCCAGCGGCGGATTTGTTAATAAATTTTAATCTTAGAAGTCATAAATAGGGCCCGGATTCTTATGTTTTTGCTTATTTTTTTCTTTATTTAAGGACTTATTTTGGACTTTTTCTCGCTTAAAATCCGAGCCCTAGTCATAAATGTACAGAAAATAGAAACTAAAGAAATTTCTAAGGAATAAAAAGTCACAAAAATAAATATTTAAATTTTGAATTTTTTTTTGTCGAATCCGGACCCGGATTTGAACGCAAAGTCGAAAATAATTTTTTTTTTTTTTCATTGATTGATTTGTATTTTGCTCTTTCATTTTTTCTAACAGTCTCGTTTTAAGTTACATAACAACAGATTTTTGCCCTTTTGACACACCAATCAATTGGAAAAAGGGAAAAGTGTGCTGATTATTGAACCATCAAAATGAACAGACGGTAAGAAATTTTTTTTTATAAATTACAAATTTTCGTTTACCCAATTCTTTTTTCATGTTTCAGTTGGATTTGTAGCGACGTTTGGATGCACATTCTTCCATCTTTTGATCGTCCCAAACTCGGACTCAAAATGGCATTGCTTTCTTATCGTTTCGATGCTTTGGTTGACACGCATTTTGATGGCAAAACGGAATTGACAATTTGGAAAGAGATTAAAATTCGAAAGGACATGGAGGACGAGGAAATTGGACAAAAAGCGAAACTGTCTGTTTTGATCGATGGCATTTTTGTGGCATTTCCGATGCCCGACCATCCGTTGCCAAACAAAATTCGCTTTCTTTTCCTTTTGATTGAGTAACTTTCAATTTTTTTTGTTTATATTAATGCATATTTTATGTTTCTTCAGATACATTGACTATTCCATCATTGAATTTCTTCGTTCCAACCAGCACATTTGGGAAAGAAGTGGCATCAAATTGAAATTATTTGTGTGTGCAAACAAAAAGGAAGATGAGCAGCCGATTTGGAATGCTTTTGTCCCTGAAATTTGGCCAATTATTTCGACAAGAATTCGCCATTTGCGCTTTACCGATGGCGACCATTTGGACAAATTGCGTCGCCGCATTTCACCGACAATTCTCACCGATCTCATTCATCTGAATGCAATCAATTCTGGTGGTCTGTTCCCTGATGGAATTGCTGACGATGGGCCAAATGCAACTGCTGGCCAAGCGTTGACAAAATGGTTGCACACTCCGGGCAAAGATGGACAACCGAAGGAATTGTATCGCAATAATTTTTTTGGTCAATTGAATCTCGAATGGCTCAACAATTTCAAAGAGGTGGCCGAACACATTTTCGTTTATTTATTTTTTTGTTTTATTAATTTTGTTTAGACATTTCGCCGTGCCACCACTTCAGTCGCTTACAATATTTGGTTTAATTTATATTTGGTCAACATGCAAATTGAACAATTTGAATTGGTGAACGAACGGACAAATAATGAGAAGCTGAGACTGATGAAGAAAGATGGCGGTGCTGAATTCCTTAGTGCTTGGCTGTTGGAGAGAAGCCCAATTCTTGCGGAGACGGCGACCGTTCAATGGAAAGACGACGAAAATTTGGACCATTTAAACCGAATTTACTTCAGTCTTTATGGAAATTGTATTGGGTGAGCGGAAAGAAGGCTTTACTTTTGAATAGAGCACGGACAGGAGGATACGGTATTGCCCCTGCTGTACAGTACTTTCCCAGAATCTTGTCAGTGCCATGGGTTCCTATTAAAACAGTTTTTCGCTCTGTCCTGTTGGTCAATCTCGAAACCCTGCTGGTCCGAGCTTTTTCGAAATTCGGGCTCTATTTTCACAAAAAATGTTCATCCATTCCAAATTTTGCTTAATTTAGGCCGCTGTCTCCGCCAGGTCAAAGTGATGAAAAAATGCTCTCTTCCTGGGCCCAGCAGTGATCAGCGGAAGAATAAGAAGTGATCATTTGAGAAATGAAGATTAAAATGATATTTTGTTTGCTCTGAACTGCTCTCTTTCGTTCGAACGCATTTTTAGATAAAAAATTTTATGCATATCATTGGATTAAATTTTATGATCAAATTTTATGGCGCTGTGCTAAACATAGCGTATGACAATGACTGTATTGCATTTTTTTAAACATTTGGTTTTGTTAAAGTCCATGTGCTCTTTGCACTTTTGTGTGTGTCGTGGTGGTCGCCACTGTCGCGGGCGGGAGGCCGGCGTACGCGCCCGCTAAAATGTTCAATTGATTCGACGACCACCGATAAACGGCGTCAGCGATTTGGGATGTTTTGGCCCGTCAAATCTGGCCAATTTTTGCTACCAACATTCGCGATTTGTACTTTCCTTACGGCAATCATTTGGACAATTTGCGCCGTCGCATTTCACCGACACTTCTCACTGATCTTGATCAATTGAATTCAATCAAATCTGATGTTTTGTGCCCCGGTGTGAACGCTGATGATGGGCCAAATGCAACTGCTGGCCAAGCTTTGGCCAAATGGTTACACAAGCCGAGAAAAGATCGTCAACCGAAGCAATTGTCTTGCATTGAATTTAGGGCATTCACAAACTTTGAATGGGTCAACAATTTCAAGGAGGTCGCGCCACACATTTTCTAAAATGTTTTTGCTTTTTACATTACATTTTGAATTTGTTTAGATTTTTGTCCGTGCCCTCACTTCTGTCAGTTACACAATTCGTTTCATTTTTCACGTGTCAACGCCAATTGTGCCATTTGAATTGGTGAATGAACAGACCAAAGAAAAGCTGACATTGATGATGGAAGAATCCGTTTATGGCTCTTTTCGATGGTGGATAATGCAGCGATGCTCAATTACTGGCGAGGAGAATGATGATGAATATTTGGCAGAAAAATTGAACCATATCTTATTTTGTTTGCGTGGGTTCCAAAATTGCATTGGGTAAGTGTAATTAGAGATTGCGTACGGGTCAGACCCGTAGTCCGTATTTTTTTGGGCCGACACGGATTTATTCGGAGTACGGAATTTACGGATTTTTAGTACGTATTGGTGCTTAGTCCGTAGTCCTGGTCCTGATCCGTATTTTCTCAAAATCACGCTCTTTACTAAGAAGCATTGTTTAGTCATCAATGGCATTTGCCATTGTTAAATCCCATTTTTCATCGAATTAAATTGCATTTTAATTTAGGCCATTGTCTCCACCAGCAGCTGATAAAAGTGACGAAATTGTGTGCTCGAGTGCCGCGGGGCCAAGCAGTGATCAGCGCAATGAATGAATGAAAGGATTATTATTTGAGAAATGATCGATCGATCCGTTTTGGATTTTACAATTGAAATAGGAATTTATTTGTGTATTTATATTTGTGTGAAATGAAAGATTTGAATTTTCTGCATTTAACGTGAGAGAGAGCTCGGCTTTTTGGAAAATCCCAGAGGATAAGAGAATTTTGACCCGGACCGGTTTTCGGGATTAAAGAAATCCCTTTTTCCAGCAGAACTTATCCGGCCTAAAAATTTTGATTTGCATCTGTTTCTCCAACACATCAAGCGATATTTTTAGTCACCAATTAACAAAATGGCATTTTATCCGCTGATCAGAGATCATTCATCAATAATTGTGGGTTGATCATCAAAATGCAACAACAATAATAACAAAAATTCCGAAATTGTTCAGACAACTATAACACGCTCAATTAATCTGATCATGCTTTACCAAACTGATATCAGTGGGAATGAAGGTGATCAAAAATTTTGAAAAATTTTCGACCAAAAAATGGTGGATGTTACAGTATAAAGAAAAGAAAAAGTATCAAACAACAACAACAGTTTTCATTCAAATGATCGACCATTTGTCATTATTTAACACATAATCAGACGCCCTTTTCACTGCTCTTCTGACCCTTTTTTGCTGTTGGTTGGTGGTGGAGACAAAGGCCTAAAAATTCAATTCGAATTATTTTCACGAAACAAAATCCTATTTGGTAATGATTTAAATTTTGTAAATTTTTCGAATTTTTTTCCCGTTGTTATCCACTGCTTTTTTGGTTTTTTGCCGAAAATTGACCCTCCCCCTCCGCGGAGCAAGCAGGACAAAACGTCGTCATGCCAAAAAGCGCCGAAAAATTCCAAAAAATTTACTTAATTCGAAAGAGTTTCTTTATAAAAATTTCTTTCTTTGTTAGTAAATTTTTCGGAATTTTTTAGCGCTTTTTGGCATGACGACGTTTTGTCCCGACGACGTTTTGGGGTCCTCCAACCCCCCCCCCCCCCCCCCATCGCCGTCCATATTCTATGGCATTTACTCACCCAATGCAATTTTGGAAGCCACCCAAATTAAAAAAGACAATGTTCAAATTGTCCGCCTCTTTCTTCTGCTGCTGTGGAACCGCCGCTGTCTTGTCAATAATTGGGCATCGCTCCATTATCCACCAACGAATACAGGCAATAACGGAATGCTCCTTCAATGTCAGCATTTCTTTGGTCCGCTCATTCTCCAATTCAAATGGCACAATTTGCGTTGACTCGTGAAAAATTAAGTCAATGGTGTAACTGACAGAAGTGCGGGCACAAGCAAAAACCTAAGCAAAATCACAAAAAAAAATGCCAAGATAAAAAAAAAGGGTTCCGCTCGGTTTTATGCGTCCCACGAATGAAACCATACTCAATTTATTATTTGCTCTATTCTTGCATTTATAAAATCGCGAGACTTTAACCTTTCGTTTGATACAATGAAAATAGGCATTGATTGACAAGGTAAGAAAAAAAAAGTTATTGCCAAGGCATAAAACCGACCAAAACCAAAAAAATTTATGAAAATGTTTGGCGCGACCTCCTTGAACTTGTTGACCCATTCAAAGTTTGTGAATGCCCTAAATTCAGAGCAACGCAATCGCTTCGGTTGGCCATCTTTTCTCGGCACGTGTAACCATTTGGCCAACGCTTCGCGGGCAGTTGCATTTGGCCCATCGTCAGCAATTCCACCGGGGAACAGAAGACCAGAATTGATTGCATTAATGTTGAGATCGGTGAGAATTGTCGGTGAAGTGCGACGGCGCAAATTGTCCAAATGATCGTCATTAGGACAGCCCAAATGGCGAATATTTGTCGCAAAAATTGGCCAAATTTCGCTGGCCAAAACATCCCAAATTCGCTGGACGTCAATGGGCTTGTTATGTTCATCATATGAAGAATTCACAGTCAAATCCAATTTGGTGCCACTTCTGTCCCAAATTTGCTGGTTGCAACGGAGAAATTCGATGACAGAGTGATCAATGTACCTTGAAAAAGGGGGAAAATTGAAGGAATACAATCGCTTCCATTAAAATGTATTGGGATTTGTATAGAAATGTTTGAATTACTTAATCCGAATGTGCTTAAAGCGGATTTTGTTAGGCAGCGGATGGTCCGGCATCGGAAATCCCTCAGATTTGCCTTCGACAAACAATTTTGGCATTTCAATGTCCTTGCAAATTTTGATTTTTCTCCAAAGCGTCAATTCCGTCGTTTTGCCATCAAAATGTGCGTCCACCAACGCATCAAAACGTGGCGAAAGCAATGCCATTTTGAGTCCGAGTTCAGGACGGTCAAATGATGGCAGAATGTCCATCCAAACGTCGCTACAAATCCAACTGAAAAACATGAAAAAATTGGGTAAATGAAAATTTTAATTTTTAAAAAATTCCTTGCCGTCGGTTCATTTTGGTGGCTCAATTAGCACAATTTGGACGGTTTTCCAATTAATTTGTGTGTCACAAAGGGCAAATAAAACTGTGTCAACTTAAAACATAGACAATTAGGAAAAATGAGAGAGTAAAAAGAATACAAAAACATATTATAACAAGGAGAAGGATGGAATTCGTACGGGGGTGGAGGCTTTATTTGAGGGAGGGGGGCTTTAATTCAGTGGGGGTGAGCTATATATATTATAGGAAATACGATAATTCAATGACAAAACGGAATTTTTAATTTGAAAAAAGGGCAGTTTTATCTTTTAAACATTAGCGTATGTTTGAGTACCGGTGGTGAAAATGAAAGTGTCAATGATTTGGCGAGATTTTAAGATTTAAGTTCCAATAAAAATAATGCAGAATTGGTTAAGTATTTCTGTAGATTGAGTCCCAGTGAGAACATCTCGAACCCATCCATCAAAAGCTGTTCAACCTAAAGACGTACTTTCTTAATGAGGAGCATCCAAACCGCACGATTAGTGGGGTCCACTGCGTTTCGGCGCCAGCCCAAGTTATTGGACTATAAATTTTTTCTTTGTAAACCAAATCTAACATTCTTGGTATCATTCGAAAGCTTAACATGTTTAGAAGCGAAAAAGTCGAAATTTCCTGAGTTTTTTCTGAATAATTTTTTTACAATCGCCCAACAAAAAAAGCCAATAAAATAAATGTTTTATATAATTGAAACGAAAGAATTAACAAAAGCATTTCAGAGAGAAAAAGCACAACAAAATGAGACCGATCATTTCTCAAAATACAATTAATTAATTTCCGTTGCTTTGATCCGCTTTTTCTTTTTCTTCTTCCGCTGGTGACGACAATGGCCTAAAATTAATTAATTTGACAATAAAACATTGCTGTTGCTGCTCACCCAATGCAATTACTGCCGCCGCCCCAAAAAATAAATTGGATATTGTTCAAATTGGCATCCAAATTTTGGCGGGTTTTCCACTTAATTGGCACCGTCTCCCCAATTGGGCACCGTTGCAATAGCCAATTAACCAAGTCGTATTCTTTGCTCATTTTCAGTGTCAGCTTTTCTTTCGTCCGTCCATTCACCAATTCAAATTGTTCAATTGGCATTGTGTCCACAAGAAAATAATGTTGAATTGTGTAACTGACAGAAGTGGTGGCACGGCGAAATGTCTAAACATAAAAATTGGTAAAATAAAAACAATTGACGAAATCATGGCGAGACACCTCCTTGAAGTTGTTGACCCATTCCAGATTCAGTGGACCCACATAATCATCGCGATACAATCGCTTCGGTTGACCATTTTTGCTCGGCGTGTGCAACCATTTGGCCAACGCTTGGCCAGCAGTTGCATTTGGCCCATCAAAATCAAAATTAGCAATTCCATCGGGGAACAGAGCAAAAGAATCGATTGAATGCAATTGGTCAAGATCGGAGAGAATTGTTGGCGATGTGCGGCGACACAAATTGTCCAAATGATCACCATCGAGAAAGTACAATTGGCGAACGTTTGTCGCAAAAATTGGCAAAATTTCAGTGACAAAAACATCCCAAACTGGCTGGTCATCATTGTCCTGTGACGAAGACACAGACAACTCAAAATTGGTGCCCCTTCTGTCAAAGAATCGCTTCTTGGAGCGGAGAAATGTGATCACGGAATGGTCAATGTACCTGAAGAAATATAAAAATGCTTTAGCGTACACAAAAGGGTACTTTTCAGTCTTGTGCCCCCCCCCCCCCTGAAATTTTCAAATTTTATAGCGCTGATTATGGATTTTTTGTTCGAGTTCAGGTTTTCTATAGGTAAAAATGGGGATGTCATATCCGTCTTCAGAAAAATATGCTTTTTTCTTTGTAATTTAAGAAAATTTCGAGTTTTTGTTCGAGTTCGGGTTCGGCTGACCAAATCTGAAGATTCTTAAAGCAGATTTTGTTGGGCAGTTGACGAACAGACAACGGAAAATCCACAAAATTGTCATTGTCATCGATGAGTATAGAAATTTTTGGTTTTGGTCCTTCGTCCTTTTCAATTCTGATAAATCTCCAAATTGTCAATTCGCTTTTGCCATCAAAATGCGCGTCCACCAAAACATCGAAACGGTCGGAAAGCAATGCCATTTTGAGTCCGAGTTGAGCATGGTTAAAAGATGGAAGAATGTCCATCCACACGTCGCTACAAATCCAACTGAAACATGGAAAAAATTGGATGGGGGAAAATGAAAATTTCTAATTTTTCAAAATACTAATTGCTGACCGTCGGTTCATTTTGTGGTTCAATCAGCAAAGGTTTCCAATTTTTTCAATTTTTTTTGCGTTTACAAAGGGCAAAAAACTGTGTTAACTTAAAGTATAGATAATTAGGAAAAAAGAGAGAGCAAAAAGAACACAAAATTTAGTGAATACATTAACAGTTATTTCGCATTAGAAACTGAAATTACCGAAAAATTATATAAAATATAATTTTTTGTGAGAAAGAGGAGAAAAAATGGCAATTTTATACTAAAATATTAGCGTACATTTGAGTACCGGTAAAATGCCAATGATTTGGTGATATTTAAGTTCCGATAAAAAATGAGAATAGATCCATGCGGTCGCGGATTCAATTTGCCGCGGTTGGGGATCGCGCATTATTTGTGGTGAACTGGAAAAGTACCCGTTAATAATGCTTAATTGCATGTGATAAAAAGCTTTTCGGGGTTAGACACAGATTCTGACACCCATTCGAATCCCGAATCTTTGGGACTAAAACAAGAAAGGAAAATTGAAATTTCGAAGCTATAAAAAAGTTGTTTCGTAAATATCCCGCTTTTTTTAAATCAGTTCTATCACCAGTCATTTTTATGAACGATTACTCACAATTAATTAATTACATGCACATAAAATGGGGGGCGGAAGTTTGGGCACCGGGAAGTTTGGGCACCAGGAAGTTTGGGCACCAGAAATTTGGGCACCGGGAAGTTTGGGCACTAAATTAAGGATTTAAAAAATAAAATTTTTTTAATTGTCTATAAATTGCAACCATGTAATTTAAAAGTACGAATAGAAAGTTTTTTTAACGAATATTCACTCGATTAAGCATGCTTATTTTGCTAAACTGATTACCATTCATTCTATAAAATGCCTTACATATGTATGTATTATTTGTATCATTACAAGGCTCAGTATGTTCAAGATTTAAAATTTATAAATTTAAATAGTATTAGACGGGTCTCTTGTCATTTCGGGCCCAACTAAGCTGGTATTCAGGGTCTAAGTCCAAACAGAAACCAGTACATGTTTAACTCTACGTTTAAACAACCGTAAGAATTGACTAAATTATAAGATTGCCAGGTTTCCATATAAATTTTTTAATTTTCAAGAACATAGAAATTTTTGAGCACAAGGGTTGTTAAATTTACTAAATTTTAATGATTTATCGGTCTACGTCAGTTGGGCCCTCACGATTGGGCCCCCACGTTTGGGCCCTCACGTTTGGGCCCCCACGTTTGGGCCCCAGCATATTTTTCCACTATAACTTTCTATAACTTTTTTCTTTGTAACCCAAATCCAATAAACTTGGTATCATTCGAAAGCTAAACATGCTTAGAATCTTTTTCTAAGCTATTGCTTCGCGATTAGACAATTACCAAAAAAGTTATACATGAAAATTGCGAAAAAGTCGAAAATTTCAAGTTTTTTTCTCACTAAAATTTTTTCTAGGCTTGAAAAATTTTCGCTTTATGTAAGGCTAATAGAGCATGTTAAGAGCTTTCGAATGATACCAAGAATGTTGGATTTGGATGCCAAAGAAAAAAGCTATCGTGGAAAAACATGCTGGGGCCCAAACGTGTGGGGCCCAAACGTGAGGGCCCAAACGTGGGGGCCCAAACGTGAGGGCCCAACTGACGGGTTCCGTGATTTATATAACATTTTATATATTTATATTGTTTTATTTTTTTGAAATCCCTCCCTCTGGTGCCCAAACTTCTCGGTGCCCAAATTTCTGGTGCCCAAACTTCATGTCGCCCATAAAATACAATGGAAATGGATGGACGCATTTGCAAGCAAGCAAAGGTCAAATACAAACAGACAATTAGGCAATATTTTAAAGGCAAAGTGCCACCAATATATCATTTCGGTCATATAATCGCATCAATTAATAATTAATTCTTTTCTGCTGCTGTTGATCAGTGATCACTCGGCCCAGGAGAAGCGTCGTCGAGGAGAAGACTGAAAATGATGATTAAATTACAGTTAAAGCCCATTCAATTTTTATGGGTCCAACAAGCCTTGTCTAAGAAATTTGTTTTTTCCTGTATTTGTATTATATTATAGTTGATTGGACTCAAAAAGTCAATTCAAAATGAAATTTTGAAATTATTCACCCGTCGTCAAATCCGCCGTCTCTGATCAAAAAGTGAATATGATTCGGTGGATCATCATTCAACACTTTATCCCCCACATTTGTCCATTTCCTCCCGTCCCATGCAATTGGACAACGGCTCAGCCAATGATCATTTCCATATTGTTCCAATGTCAATTTCTCCCCAGTCACTTCGTTGATCCGATCAAATGGCACAACGGAGCCAATTAAAGTGGACGAAAGCGTCAAGAAAATGCGGAAAGTCACTGGCGAAGAAGCATTTGAAAATGCCTAAAAATGGGACAAAAAAATCACAAAAAAAAAACTCAATTAAATAGGGGAGAATAATCCACCGTTTTCAGCTGTGCAATCGTTGAAGACCATTGATCAGCTGAATTAACAAAGCAACCAGACCATTACGGCATACCATCCGGATGGGGCGTGAACAGCCATTTGGCCGCCGCTTGGCCATCCGACGCGTTGGCACTTTCATCGTGTGGAAAAGTGGGGAAAATGACGTCATAGAAAGAGACAAAACGAAGTGATGGACAATCGTTGAGAAATGACGGGGCCAATTGACGCAAACGGCGAAAAGCGATGGCGTTAAAATCAATCAAATGAATGGCGTCGCGGAACATTGGCCAAATTTTGAACAAAACAAAGTCCAAAATGCGACCATTGCTCGTGATAATGTACAAATCGATGGCACAAATAAATCCTTTTTTCAGAACTTATCCGACTCAAAAAAGGTGATCGATGATCATTTATGATATCTTTTCAAAAAGTTTTTTTTTTTTGAAATTGGGAAACAAAACAATGCTCCCCTTAAAATAGTTGTCCTCTTTTGAGGGGAATTTCACACTGAAATTTTTTTTCTAAGCGAATTCTAAGCAATTTGACATATCAGAAAAAAGTTATGAGATTTTCAAATTTTTATCAGGTTATAACTCAAGCCCTAAACTGTTGTTTTCACCAAAATGCGAAAATAATCATTTTTGATTGATTCTAAATGTCCAATAGTACTAAGGCTTTTCTCTGCACAGTGGAATTGACCCATAGAGAAACCGCTAATAGCATAGATATTTAAAAAGAAAAAAAAAATGCCGATTTTGAGGAAAAAAACCATAAAGAATGTATAAAAAGCAGAGAAAATTGACAGTTAATGTCATTTCTTGCAATCATAATTTACGACTAATTCTAAGTGTGATTGGCTATAATTCTAAAACGGCAAACTCTGCTAATTGCAGCAAAAATGAACCGACGGTAAGAATTGGTTTTTTTAATTACAAAATTTAATTTTCCCTATTTTTCTTATGTTTCAGTTGGATTTGTAGCGACGTGTGGATGGACATTCTCCCAACTTTTGACCGTCTTCAACTCGGACTCAAAATGGCATTGCTTTCTCATCGTTACGATGCTTTGGTGGACGCGCATTTCAATGGCAAAACGACGGAATTTACAATTTCGAGACAAATCATAATTTGCAAGGACAATGAAATGCCAAAACTTTTTGTCGAAGGCAAATCTGAGGGATTTCCGATGCCGGACCATCCGCTGCCTAACAAAATCCGCTTCAAGGAAATTTGGATTGAGTAATTTTAAACATTTTTGTATATTAAAACATTTTTTGTGTGTTTTCTTCAGCTACATTGACCATTCCATCATCTCATTTCTCCGTTCCAATCAGCACATTTGGGACAGAAGTGGCACCAAATTGGATTTGTCTATTGAAAATAATGCCCTGCCAATTTGGGTGGTTTTTGTCAGTCAAATTTGGCCCGCTTTTGCGACAAACATTCGCCATTTGCGATTTAACGGTGCCGTATATTTGGACAATTTGTTGCGTCTCATTTCACCGACAATACTCACCGATCTCATTCATCTGAATGCAATCAGTTCTGGTAGTCTGTGTCCCGTTACAATTGCTGCTGATGACGGACCGAATCCAATTTCTGCCGGCCAAGCATTGGCCAAATGGTTGCACATGCCGACAAAAGATGGCCAACCGAAGCGATTGCGTTGCTGTGTAACGGCATCCACAAACTTTGAATGGGTCAACAAGTTCAAGGAGGTCGCGCCACACATTTTCATAAATTTTCTTTTGGGTTTGGCATTACATTTTGTTTTTGTTTAGGTCTTTGTCCGTGCCCGCACTTCTGCTGTCAGTTACACCATTTACATAATTTTTTTTGTCGAGTCAACGCAAATTATGCCATTTGAATTGGTGAATGAACGGACCAAAGAAAAGCTGACATTGAAGAAAATGTCACGTTATGCTAGTGAATGGCTGATGAAACGGTGTCCAATAATTGTTGGGGAGACGGCGGCGGTTCAATGGAAAAACGACGAAATTTCTGATGCCAATTTAAACAGACTCTTCTTTCATTTGCATGGCTTCCCAAATTGTATTGGGTAAGTGTAAGCATTGATTGAGTCATAAATGGCATTTGCCATTGCCAAATTCCTATTTTTACCCAATTAAATTGCATTTAATTTAGGCCATTGTCTCCACCTGCAAATAAAAGTGACGAAAATGTGTGCTCGAGTACCGCCGGGCCAAGCAGTGATCAGCGCAATGAATGAATGGCTTATTATTTGAGAAATGATCGATCGATCCTTTTTGGATTTTTTAATTGAAATCAAATTTATTTGTGTATTTCTCTTTGTGTAAATGAAAGATTTGACTTTGTTTTTAGTCACCGATTCAACAAAATGGCATTTTATCCGCTGATCAGAGATCATTTATCAATTATTGCGGGTTGATCACCAAAATGCAACAACAATAGTAACAAAAAAGCCAAATTGAGCAGACAAATATAACACGCCAAATTAGTCTGATCATGCTTTACCAAACTGATCAGTGGGAATGAAGGTGATCAAAATTCGAATTGTATCGCATTGACAATATCACACGCAGATTTGCTAGAATTTCCCAAAATTTTGAATATTTTCTCAGAATTACTAGTCATATTCACGTAAATTGTTTTCCTTTTCATTGCTAGATTCGTTAATACAACCATCTTTATCGCAGTTTTTGTTGTGTTAGAGCATCCGCAAAAATGCCAAGGGTTCGACCTTAAATATCCCATTTTGTCAATGATTAAGCCGTGGCATCCCACATGTTGAGCTAAGGCGCAGGTCAACGGAAATTGAGCTACCCGAAACATGGCCACCGGATAAAAATTTTGATTGGACGCATAAATCCATTGGACGCATAAACTGTACTTGAGCCGTTAAAAATGTTCTCTTATATGTATGTTGGAAAATTTTAAAAGAATTTATTTGGTTTTAATCAAAATTAATAAGCCTTGGTATGGTTTTATAATTTTTGAAATTTTGCAGGCAAATAGAAAACAAAGACCTATCGGTTTGTTTAGGATTATTTTCCGGTTTTTTTTTGTCAAAATGTCGTCAATTTTAAAAATGAACATTGCGCCATAAAATGATAAATTCAAATATTTTTTTGCCATAAAAATTAAAATCACTTTTGACCTATCCAGAAGCAGAAACATTGCTGTCTAAAAGTACCAAAAAAAAACATTGTTTTTTAGCACCTCCCTACATCCTTTTTTGGTTGTATCACAAAATATAATGGCATATCTTGGGAGGCCATTGGACCGACCAAACGCCTTTGTAAAATTTTTATTGATATATTTTTGCGGCGAATTTATGTCCAGCCGGAGACGTTTTTTTGGAAATTTTTGAATTTTTTTTACTAAACGCGGGAGGGAACCATCTTAACGACATATTACCAAATTCTCTAGACAAGCATAAAAAAGTAAGCAAATAAATGTATTAAAGAAAGAATCAACAAAAGCATTTCTAAGAGAGAAAATGATGGCATCAAATCAAATTCCAATTTTGTGAGATCGGCCATTTCTCAAATATAATTAATTTTCGTTGCTTTTATCCGCTTCTTCGTTCTCTTCTTCCGCTGGTGGCGACAATGGACTAAAATAGAAAATTTTTTTCGACAAAATCAAAAATTGCTTTGCTGCTCACCCAATACAATTACTGCCGCCCCACAAATGAAATGTGACTTTGTTCAATTTGTCGTCCCAATTTTCGTCGTTTTCCCATTGAACCGCAGCCGCCTTTTCACTAATTGGGCATCGCTTCATCAACCAATCACTAATGAATTCATCATCCGCATTATAACGTGGTACTTTCCTCCAATATCAGCTTTTCTTTGGTGCGTTCATTCACCAATTCAAATGGCCCCTCAATTGAATTTGTTGACGCTACAAAATTAATTTTGTAACTGACAGAAGAATTGGTGGCACGCAGAAATACCTAAACAAATGAAAGTGCAAATCAAAAAGCAATCATTAATAGCACTCTCTGAAATAGTTGTGAGCCATTCAAGATTTTAAAAAAATTAGAAAATTTTTCAAAAAAAGAGGTACCATCGAAACATCACAAAAAATGTGACCAAACACACCTCCTTGAAACTGTTGACCCAATTGACGTTTCCTTCTTCGTCCAAATCTTCGCAAAATAATCGCTTCGGTTGTCCATCTTTTGTCGGAATGTGCAACCATTTGGACAATGATTGGCCGGCAGAAGCATTTGGTCCATTAAAATCATCACCAATCGCATCGGGGAACAGAATATCAGTATTGATTGAATTTAAGTGATCAAGATCAGTGAGAAGTGTCGGCGAAGTGCGACGACGCAAATTGTCCAAATATTGGCCATCGTCAATGCGCAAATGACGAATGTTGGTAGCAAAAACGGGCCAAATTTCATGGGTAAAAACATCCCAAATTAGCTGAACTTTTGCAATAGACAACCCCAAATTGGTGCCAATTCTGTCCCAATTTTTCTTGTTGGCACGCAGAAATTCAATGACGGAATGGTCAATGTAGCTGAAGAAAAAAGAAATTCTTTAATAAAATATAAAAGTTTGAAATTACTCAATCCGAATGTTCTTAAAACAAATTTTGTTGGGCAGCGGACGGTCGGGGAACGGAAATTCCACAAATTTTCCATCGATCCATACAGACACTTTTGCTTCTGGTCCAATGCCTTCGCGAATTGTCATACGTCTCCAAATTGTCAATTCCATTTTGCCATCAAAATGTGTGTCCACCAACGCATCAAAACGTGGCGAAAGCAATGCCATTTTGAGGCCGAGTTGAGGACGGTCAAAAGATGGTAAAATGTCCATCCAAACGTCGCTACAAAGCCAACTGATATACAAAATGGGGAGCAAATTTTGAAAAGTTTTCAAATCAAAAGCCGAATAACCCAACTCGTAGAGACAAATCTCTAATGAATTTTTTTTGACACTCGTGTTGGGAAATTTAGTACGAGTCGGTGTATCAGTACAAGTTAGGTTTTTATCAAAAAAGCCCTCCACCTCTGTGGTTTTTCGTAAGCTCAATAAACTGTAAAAGTGCCGAAAAAACCTTTCATTTTAAAATTTCTCACATTTTTTTCTTTAAACGTCGGTTCATTTTGCGGCAATTAACAGCACACAATTATTGTCGTAATTTGTGATTGCGAAAAATGATATTAACTAAACTTAAAAAAAAAGAAGTTATTTATACAATTTATGGGAAGTGTCTGCCGGAGAAATTTTAAAAACTAATTTGTAAGTTGATTTTGTAACAGATTTTGATCAAAAGAATTGTTTGGCTAAAATTTTGAAAACCTAAAGGAATAAATGGACAGAAGGTGGGGGAAATTTTGTTTGGTGTGAAACGGAGAAAGAAAATCATCCTGAAAATGTAAAATATTGGCAAATGTCGCCAATTAAAAATGAAACATAATGCCATAATATTCATAAATGATTAATTTCAAAAATCTTTTTGAAATGTCAAAGCATTTTTCAAAAAATTCGGCGTAAACTGTAATTTTAATGCATACAATGTCATAACCCTACTGATCATGATTCTGGCTGGCATCTCTATTCCGGCCAATTATCGAATCCCCGACTAAGAAAACCAATAAAATTGGTTTTGAGCAATTTTGAGTTTTGGGACCTCCAATAAAAATTTATTCAAATTCCAATTCAACTCAAAAATGATCGACCATTTTTCAAATACATATATTGAACAAAAATTAAAGCAAGCAGACAAATAAATGTGTAAGAAGCAGACAAAGCATTTCTGAGAGAGAATAAGCATCAAATCTAGAGATCGGAATTTTGAGAAAATACGGATAAGGGTAAGGGTTACGGGCTTACGGGCTAAAAACCCGTAAAACCCTTAACCCGTAAAAACCCGTATTCACAAATAATACGGGTCCGTATACGGGTAAGGGTTTTTTCTTTTTGATAAAAATAGGTTTAATAAATACAAATTTTGAATATTTAAACCTAAAAGGCATTATAATAATTTTTATTATAAATTTTAAGCAACAAAATTAAAAAAAAAACAACAATTGGCACGCGGCGGTGGCCGTTGGGCGCCTCCGGGAAATTTTTTAAAATCTGATTGCAATTTGTTAATAGATTTAATAGAAAAATTGATCAAATTTGCGATTTTTAACTGATTTCATGAATTTTGCGGACAGTTTTTCATTAAAATGATTTATAATTTTGAAAAACTTACAAATCCAATTCGTAAAAAAAAAAAAGAATTAAGAAAAATAAAAAAGAATTTCATAAAAAATTTAAACGAAAGCTATTCAATAACTTAAAAAATTTTTGGTACAGAAATAATTGATTTCTTTTCAAATTACATAAATTTTCCAATATTTACCAATGCTTTTTCGATTTTCACCAAAAATTTTACGAAATTGACCGCCCAATTTCAAAGTTTTGGCGGATTGACTGCACAAAATTTAAAAATTTACTCCTTTTTCACCTTAAAAAACGTAAGAAAATTAACCCGTAAAACCCGTATCGTAATTGTACGGGTAAGGGTAAGGGTTACGGGTTTGACATCGATACGGGTTACGGGCTAAAAACCCGTAAAACCCTTAACCCGTAAAAACCCGTATCGGCCGAAAAAAATACGGGTTACGGGTTACGTGCCCGTAAAAACCCGTATACGGGTCCGGCCCGTATCCGATCTCTAATTAATATTTACCCAATTGAAATGCTTGTCTAGAGAATTTGGTAATATGTCGTTAAGATGGTTCCCTCCCGCGTTTAGTAAAAAAAATTCAAAAATTTCCAAAAAAACGTCTCCGGCTGGACATAAATTCGCCGCAAAAATATATCAATAAAAATTTTACAAAGGCGTTTGGTCGGTCCAATGGCCTCCCAAGATATGCCATTATATTTTGTGATACAACCAAAAAAGGATGTAGGGAGGTGCTAAAAAACAATGTTTTTTTTTGGTACTTTTAGACAGCAATGTTTCTGCTTCTGGATAGGTCAAAAGTGATTTTAATTTTTATGGCAAAAAAAATATTTGAATTTATCATTTTATGGCGCAATGTTCATTTTTAAAATTGACGACATTTTGACAAAAAAAAACCGGAAAATAATCCTAAACAAACCGATAGGTCTTTGTTTTCTATTTGCCTGCAAAATTTCAAAAATTATAAAACCATACCAAGGCTTATTAATTTAGATTAAAACCAAATAAATTCTTTTAAAATTTTCCAAGATACATATAAGAGAACATTTTTAACGGCTCAAGTACAGTTTATGCGTCCAATGGATTTATGCGTCCAATCAAAATTTTTATCCGGTGGCCATGTTTCGGGTAGCTCAATTTCCGTTGACCTGCGCCTTAGCTCAACATGTGGGATGCCACGGCTTAATCATTGACAAAATGGGATATTTAAGGTCGAACCCTTGGCATTTTTGCGGATGCTCTAACACAACAAAAACTGCGATAAAGATGGTTGTATTAACGAATCTAGCAATGAAAAGGAAAACAATTTACGTGAATATGACTAGTAATTCTGAGAAAATATTCAAAATTTTGGGAAATTCTAGCAAACTTCGTGTGATATTGTCAATGCGATACAATTCGAATTTTGATCACCTTCATTCCCACTGATCAGTTTGGTAAAGCATGATCAGATTAATTTGGCGTGTTATATTTGTATGCTCAATTTGGCTTTTTTGTTACTATTGTTGTTGCATTTTGCTGATCAACCCGCAATAATTGATAAATGATCTCTGATCAGCGGATAAAATGCCATTTTGTTGAATCGGTGACTAAAAACAAAGTCAAATCTTTCATTTACACAAAGAGAAATACACAAATAAATTTGATTTCAATTAAAAAATCCAAAAAGGATCGATCGATCATTTCTCAAATAATAAGCCATTCATTCATTGCGCTGATCACTGCTTGGCCCGGCGGTACTCGAGCACACATTTTCGTCACTTTTATTTGCAGGTGGAGACAATGGCCTTTAATTGGGTAAAAATAGGAATTTGGCAATGGCAAATGCCATTTATGACTCAATCAATGCTTACACTTACCCAATACAATTTGGGAAGCCATGCAAATGAAAGAAGAGTCTGTTTAAATTGGCATCCGAATTTCCGTCGTTTTCCCATTGATCCGCCGCCGCCGTCTCCCCAACAATTATTGGGCATCGCTTCAACAGCCATTCACCATCATAACGTGGCATTTTCTTCAATGTCATCTTTTCTTTGGTCCGTTCATTCTCCAATTCAAATGGCACAATTTGCGTTGACTTATGCAAAATAATTATGTAAATGGTGTAATTGACTGAAGTGCGGGCACGGATAAAGACCTAAACAAAATCAAAATGCAATTTTAAAACCAAAAGAAAATTTATGAAAATGTGTGTGTGGCGTGACCTCCTTGAAATTGTTGACCCATTCAAAGATTGTGGATGCATTCAATTGACAGCAATGCAATCGCATCGGTTGGCCATCTTTTCTCGGCGTGTGCAACCATTTGGTCAAAGCTTGGCCAGCAGTTGCATTTGGCCCATCGTCATCAATTCCATCTGGGAACAGACCACCAGAATTGATTGCATTCAATTGATCAAGATCAGTGAGAATTGTCGGTGAAATGAGACGCAGCAAATTGTCCAAATGTACGGCACCGTTAAATCGTAAATGGCGAATGTTTGTCGCGAAAATTGGCCAAATTTCATGGGTAAAAACATCCCAAATTGGCTGAACATTTCCAATTGACAAATCCAAATCGGTGCCACTTCTGTCCCAAATATGCTGGTTGGAACGGAGAAATGAGATGATGGAATGGTCAATGTAGCTGAAGAAAACACACAAAAAATGTTTTAATATACAAAAATGTTTAAAATTACTCAATCCAAATTTCCTTGAAGCGGATTTTGTTAGGCAACGGATGGTCCGGCAGTGGAAATCCCTCAGATTTGTCTTCGACAAAAAGTTTTGGCATTTCAATGTCCTTGCTAATTGTTATCCAATTGCAAATTGTCAATTCGCTTTTGCCATCAAAATGCGCGTCCACCAACGCATCAAAACGGTCAGAAAGCAATGCCATTTTGAGGCCGAGTTGAGCATGGTCAAAGGATGGGAGAATATCCATCCAAACGTCGCTACAAATCCAACTGAAACATAAGAAAAATAGGGAAAATTAAATTTTGTAATTAAAAAAAGCAATTCTTACCGTCGGTTCATTTTTGCTGCAATTAGCAGAGTTTGCCGATTTAGAAGTTTAGCCAATCACACTTAGAATTAGTCGTAAATTATGATTGCAAGAAATGACATTAACTGTCAATTTTCTCTGCCTTTTATACATACTATCTATGGGAGTTTCCTCAAAAATAACGGTATTTTTTTTTCCTTTTAATATGCCATTAACGATTTGGATGCGCCTCATTAAGAAAGTATGGCTTTATTTAAGCAGCTTTTGATGGATGGGTTCGAGATGTTCTCACTGGGACTCAATCTGCAGAAATACCTAACAATTCTTCTGCATTTTTTTTTATTGGAACTTAAATCTGAAAATCACGCCTTCATTTTCATTTTCACCACCGACGGTACTCAAACATACGCTAATGTTAAAAGATAAAACTGCCCTTTTTTCCAAATTGTAAATTCCGTTTTTTATTGAATTACCGTATTTCATATTATATAACCCTAGCCCTGAATTAGAGCCCCCTGAAATAAAGCCCCCCGCCTCTGTATGAATCCCATCCATCCCTGCTCTATTTATTATGTTTTTGTGTTCTTTTTGCTCTCTCATATTTTTCCTAATTGTTCTCTCTGTTTTAAGTTAACTACAGGTTTTTGCCCTTTGTGACACACAAATCAATTGGAAAACAGGACAAAGTGTGCTAATTGAGCCATCAAAATGAACCGACGGTCAGCAAATATTTTGAAAAATAGAAATTTTTATTTTCCATGCAATTTTTTCGATGTTTCAGTTGGATTTGTGGCGACGTTTGGATGGACATTCTCCCATCTTTTGACCATGCCAAACTCGGACTCAAAATGGCATTGCTTTCCGACCGTTTTGATGCGCTGGTGGACAAACATTTTGATGGAAAAAGCGAACTGACAATTTGGAGAATGACCAGAATTGAAAAGGACGAAGGACCAAAACCGAAAATGTCTATACTCATCGATGGCAGAAACCATTTTGTGGAACTTCCGTTGTCTGTTCGTCAACTGCCCAACAAAATTTGCTTTAATAACCTTCAGATTCGGTCAGTCTTAATTTTGTGCATATTAAACGCATTACCCCCCACCAAAGAATTGGAAAAATGCGTCAGTGAATCAGATTTCTTAAAAAAACGAGACAAGATAATATGATTATTTGAATTTTATGCGCTAATTGAATGTATGGAAATAAACAATACAATAATCCAATTACAGTATATTTGCAAATTTTCGAACCTTTCAAAAAACTGAAATTGCTGTTAATGGCATTGTGCAGCGGAATTTTAACATTGGAAAAGCATTGATCGATAATCAAACAAAACCGGAGGACCATTTTGCTATGCTGAAAGAAGCATGGGAGAAGGCGCCGATGAAATACCAAAACGCAAATCCCAAAAATAATTGAAAAACTATTTAACATTTTTGAATTTTTGTTGTGAATTAATGCTTTGAATAAATTCTAATGATCTGATATATCTCCAGAACCAATTTATATAAATTTAAAGTAAAATGGCTAGTTTCTGTTTTGCTGCAAAACTTAAAAATTTATAATGAGCACACAAAATAAAGATAAAGGGGGGTTACTTGGATTGAAATTTGGATTTTTAGGTCAATTTTTAGAGAGTATATGAGACTTCATAAACCCGAAATTCAAAATTTCGGTTCTTGAGGCCCATTAGAATTTTGGTTTCTTGCTACGGGCCCGTAATATTAAAAATTACAATAGGAGTTGACCCAGCCTCTATATAATGATATTTAATATATATGCATTTTCGACTTACAGTTCGGGTGTTTCCCTTGTAAGATTACCATTCGACAAAAGTGCATATTCCATTAGATCAACGCAATTTTTTTAACTCGTGTATTCCACCCTCTCTATGAATTTAGTTTCTAATAACGAAATTCACGACAAATAAATGTACAAAAATAAAAGGGGCACTAATCAAACTTTAAATAAATGAAATTAAATAAATATAGGTCACTAGCAGCAAATTGATCAATAGAAATTATGGGCCTTATGACTTTGTACAGGAAGCATCACACATTCTCAGTGTTGTCCAAGTTTTGCTGTTCGTTTTCAATTGCACGCGACGATTGGCCTTGTTCATGTTGCCCATTGTTTGGGCGGGCTTAAATCAAAAAAAAAAGAATATGCATTTACTATAATCTGATTTGCAGAAGAGCTATAGCTTTTCAACCTAAACACGTAAATTAGGGGCCTAGTCCAATTTTCATCATATCAAATTATATTCTTTGCTCTCACCATGTTTTATTTTGGAAAATTTTGGTCTCAAATCAGTGAAATATCGGATATTGAATAAGCTCCAGCTTTATATAAACCAAAATTCCTATGGTGGCAATACTCCTAAGGCGATCGAAGGAAGGTGTGGAGCCTTCCCGCGTGCTCAACGGTCCAATCTAATATATCAGTTAATGGATGGAAGATTTCGACCCCCGAGGTTGGATATGGATCAGTGTTGGACCAAATCACCAAAACCAGGCATGGCTTAACAAAATCATTCATAAAAAGAAAGTGATAAATTTATGACCTTTATATTAATACAATTAAAAAAGGAATTGCCAACTGTCCTTGTTTCTTCTACTCAGGTATACATGAGAATCCGATCAATGTCGGATGGACTATCCAATTGAAAATCCTACCGTTTCTAAACAGTTCAACATTGAGTATTTGGGCACGGCAGGATGGGCAATTATTGTGCTTTTTAATCCTGTGAAAACAGGCAAAATATTTAAGGAAATATTTTAGCAAGTTTCGTTACCATTCATCAACGCATTCCGAGTGGAATTGGTGCTAAATAAATTAAGGTTTATGCATTCCATGTGATATTTGTAAAACTATTACTAAAAGAAAATATTGTATCTCAATACGGATTTGGTTTAATTTTCTTACTTTTTTAATAGATTTGAACATTTTATATCCCTAAATCTGAGCTTTGAGCAACTATTTTTCCATTTTTAGCATCTATTTTTGGGATTTTAGAACCTAAATAATTTAGTTTCTTATTTTATTCAGCTAAAATTCCAAATCACATACCTCACATGGCAATGTGCGAACCTTATCCCCGATTTCATAAGCTCCTAGGCATATTGCGCAACCGCCATCACCATCATTTTCAACTGTATGCTCTGTAATTTTTTTGATTGCTTTCGTAACTGAAAAAATAAAAAATATTTTTACGATACATAAAAACTTTTTGGGTAAATAAATAATCGATTATTTTGAATCATTCAATGAATTCAATTTTAAATAATAATTAAATCGGTTTTATTCCAT
Organism: Heterodera schachtii; assembly: GCA_023374025.1. Classification (NCBI taxonomy): domain Eukaryota; kingdom Metazoa; phylum Nematoda; class Chromadorea; order Rhabditida; family Heteroderidae; genus Heterodera; species Heterodera schachtii. The sequence continues at coordinate 1,682,008 of SIJG01000016.1, forward strand.
TTTGATACCCTTGTACTGTTTGAATTTGGACCAGGCATTTTTGGCCAACGAAATCGGGTCCAATCTTCTGTTGACCAGCCATGTGTGGATTTTATCCATTATATAGCCAAGGAGACAAGCAAATATCAAAATAATGCATAAAACTAAGGCTAGCATTCCAATAGAGACAATGTCCATGTAAAAACGCTTCTTACGCCTCTTTCTTTTATTTTTGTTGTCAGCTGAAATGGGAAAAATAATGTTTGGGGATGGTCAAGGATTTTTAATTTATTTTGAATATTTTGTAATATGCTAATGTGCGCCTTGTTTTTTTTAATTTTTCAAAAGGTTTATACCCCTAAGAATGGGCTTTTCAAATCCTATTCAAAAATTTGATTTTTACGCATTCTAAATCAAAGTAACTTTTCTGTTAAAATTTTTGAAATCTTGAATTTTCTCGCTTATAATTTAAAATAAATTTGCCGGTAAGCAAAATTTTTTGCTTATTTTTAAATTAATGTTAGCCGTTTTTATTTCCGGTTTTGGGAATTTTTGCTTAAACTTACAAACCCATATTATTATCAATTATTTTTACATTCATATTTGATGTTTGCCGCAATGTTTAAATTTTCCACTGCCGAGTGCATAAGTCCCAAAATTTGTTTTCCATTGGATTTATTCGGTTTTTCGTCATTCTTTTCCTTTTTCTGTTGATTATTTTTCCCTTTTTCCTCCAATAATAATTTGACTAATTTGGCCATTAATTTTGTTTCAAATTTTTTATTCGTTATAATTTGTGACAGTGGTATTTGTTCTCTCATTGCACAAATTTTAATAGCAAATAACAAATATTCTTTCAATGAATTCGAAACATTCCCTATAATGTGATTAGAAAATAATTTATTTTAAATGTTTTACCAATATAATTAATTTTTACCTGATTTTACTTCCTTTATAAAGATTGATAATTTTTCAATTATTTGGCTCATTACTGGGTCATTCTCTTTGATTGCTGATAATTTTTGCAATTTTTCAATCATTTTTTCGTTTATTTTTTGCTGAATTTCTAGCTAAAAAAACAGATTAATTTTCGCTAATTTATTAAATTTTTCAAATATTTAATCAAATAAGGCCATGAAAATTTGAATAAATTATTTTTTTAGCAAAGTTTTGTTCTTTTTTCCATTTGTCCCCTGATGATAACCATAAAACCCACTTAGAAATTAAAAAACGACTACTTTATAAATTACGCCGAAATTTTTTGCTTAAACATTTTTTCATTTTCCCCTGCTAATTACTTTGTTTGATTGCCCAGTTTGGTGAGACTCAAATACAATGCCAATCAACTGCTCATTTTCCCTTATTTCATTCAAAAAAATTCATTAAATTTTATCTCATCAATGCTTTCCATGTTGAATAATTCGGCCATTGTTTTTCCATTACTTTCAGTCGATGGCTTTTCCTTTTCGTTGAGATTTAAAGTGATCAGATCAGCCATCGTTTGTTCATTTTTGTCCATTTCGTTAGAATCAACCAAAAACTCTTTCTCGATTGGTGCAATTGAACTTTTTGGATTGGATTCACGAGCATAATTCAACGGAATTTTTTCTGTTATTTTAAAATTTCAAATTTTTGTGTTTCAAAATATAATTTAGTTATTATGTTCAAATTTTTAATTATTTATTAATTAATGATGGTTCACCTTTGCCTCTCTCAACTAAATCCGTTAATGTGCTGATGAAGCAAAATTGAAGAACAAAATAATAAATAATCATTTTCATTTAAGACTATTTTTTTATATTTTATCTTATTTTAATTTAAAATATAAAATGAAAAAATGAGTTTAGGAAAAAAATTTCGAAGGAAAAAATATCCTAAGCAAAACTAAGCTTCCTCTCATATAAAGGCAGGGGGCTCTTATTTTTTAATAATTATGAAACTGCAATTTTTTATTAAAAGATAATTAATTATATAACATTTTACATATTTTTTTTCGCAATATTTTAGAACCAATTAATTTCCTCCAATTTATGACAAGTCTTTGCCACATCAAATTGATTATAGGTATTGATGCCCATTTTTATTTTTACAAAATGGCAGCATTATTTTTTAATATTACTAAAAAATAATTAAACAGCAAAATATAAAATTAAAAATTCGTAACATGTGAAACGATTTATAAATAGGAATAAAAAATTATGTTAAATATAAAATTAACAGAAGTAATATTTTTTGATTAAACTTAAGTATGGTTATTCTGGGGTTATTCACAAAATTTTTGTCAATTTGTCGGTCGGCTGTCTTTCCCACGCCTCTCTCAACATGGCAAAATGATCGTCCGGCTTCGATCGATCGATCAGTGCCTTTCCGCTGACCAAATCCCTCTGCGCAATGCCAACTTCAGCGGAAGCAGTTTGATGTTGAAAAGCGGCATTCTCGAAGACAGCCGCAGTTGTTGCCGTTTGGAGGTCGCCAATTCGCCGATGTTCCGGCAAAAATCGTCGGCCACAGTGCGAAAAAATTGCAATAACATTTCGCCAAATTTGGACAATGTCTCTCTTCAGAAATGGATGACATCTGAAAAGCATTTTTCAATAAAAAAAATTGTAATTTAATGTGAATTTATGCTTGAACATTTTCAGAAATTCCTCATCTGAAAATTTAGAATTTTAAATTATTTATTAGAAAAAAATATTATAATTTATATAATGGTATATAATTGTTTATTTATTTATGTAAATGAGTTTTGTTTCAATTTTCGCAAATTAGAAATTTAAAATATTATTTTTCTAGTTTTTTAAGTCCCACTCTCGCAATCAATCACATATATGGAAAATTGAGAAATTTAAATATTTTATAGTCCTGATTATTTGACAATTTTAAGAAAATCTCTTAAACAAAATGCAATAAAGCGTTCAAAAAATCCATTCTTTAAATTTCAATTTTTGACAAAAGTTTTGATTTTTTTACTCATTTCGAAAACAGATTTTGATTCAAGAGAATTGTCTTTTGAGAAAATTGTTTAAAATTTATATTTGCATGTTTTCTGTATATTTTGGGCTTCATTATGCATCTATTTTTAGGGTTTTTCGTGACTAAAAATGTCATCCCATTTTTGCTCATTTTAGGAAATGTTCGAGCACAAAAATTTTTACGTGATAATGAGCAATTCAATGAGAAAGCCGATAGCCGAGCTTAAATTGGCCAACAAAATGAATAAGTGATAGTAAAATGGTAGGCCGAAATAGCTCCACGTTATACTAATTGCCGAGGTAATTATGGCGCACAAATTGAGCGATAATGTCGGGAAAATTTTGAAAAATTTTTTCGAAGAATTCCAATTTTTTTAAAAATATTTTAAATGCGGTTGAAAATTTTCTAAAGAAAATGCAGGACGGTAATTTGTTTCATTTGACAGTTGAAAAGGGCAATTTGTTGTTTCAATTCCTCGTTGCCATTTTCCGCTGAATCCAAATTAAAAATTGAAGAGCTATTAGCAAACATACATAAACTCGCCATTAATTATGAATACGATTATTTCGCAAGGCTGCTGAATAACCCTCGTCAAGAAAATGGTCTCCTGCCGATTTATTAGAAGAAGAGGGGGAAGAAGCTTTAGATTTGAAAATTTAATATGGGAAAAACAATAAAAGCATAATTATTTAATCCATTGATAAAGTTGTAAAAAATCTTTCACCTTTTACCCCAAAAAGAGAAAGTGCCAAAAAGGTGAAAGATGAGAACGGGAAAGAGAAAAAACAGCCCCGTGGTGTTCCAGAGGCAAAAATTCGTCCAACAAATCTTATGTATTAAAAAAGTATTTATAAAGTGTCAAATGCGATTTTTTCGAAAGTGGAAGCCCAAACGGGCGGGAGAATTTTAAGAATTTCGGTGTAAGTATTAGCAAATTTTGTGCCCGAATAAATGGTTATTTTTAATTCACAATTTTGGAACATTAAAATTTTGTTCACAAACTTCATCAGAAATCAAGGATCAGAAACTCTGACAAAAAAAAAACTTCGTTTCTGATTCAAAATGTCAATGATAGTAAAATTTAAATTAAATTTGATGAAAAATAAATCATAATATAGCCAACTTTAATCCAATTAATTAATCTTGATATTGGAAGGTATCATCTACGATATCTCTTATTATCTTAAGTATTTTTAAAAAATCGAGCCAAAATTTACAAAAGAATAACCAAAGAATTTCGAAAATTTAAGATTCAATAATTTTGTCCGTAACTTTTTTCAAATTGTTTGCGAACAAAAGTTGGGACTTTTATTTACATATTTTTACATATTTTGGGATTTTTCTACATATTACATATGTACATATTTTTACACATATTTTGGACTTTTTTACATATTTCGCAATTTTTCGTACATATTTTCATTTTTTTTTTTACATATTTTGAGGATTTTTGAGAATTTTAATAGAAATTTTTTGAAAATGTATCCCTAAAAAATCGAATGTTTTTCAAAAAATGAAATATCAAAAATTAATTTAAAATACTAAAAAGTGATTCTAAGCCTATTTTGGTCATTTTTATGGCATTTTGTGCTATTTCACTTTTTACGAAGAATTTTTTTTCCAAAAAATAAGCATTAAAAAATTTTTTATTTACATATTTTAGTACATATTTGGGGATTTTTGTACATATTTCATACATATTTTTAGCATTTTTATACATATTTTATTTACATAATTCGCAAATTTTCTTACATAAAATTATCAGCCCTAATGATGAGTCTAAATTTTTGAATTTTTTTGTTATAATTTTTGCAAAAATTCTTGTTAGTTTTTTTAATTACATAAGCGTATTGGTTTTTGTCATAATGAAAGTGCAAACAAGCTGAATTTTAAGAATTTTGTAATCATAATTTTCGCGCGAAGTTAATTCTGAAATCTCGTACCTTTAATTTTTAATGTAAAAATTCTTAAATTTTTACAATTATAATTTTTGCAAAATTTTTAAATTATATATTCTGTTAAGAAAATAGAGCTATCGGATGAGAAACAAAATATCAAGATTATAAAATTTGGATGACTTTAATCCGTGTTGGAACGTTCATTTCCGCCACAATGAGAAAATAATAATTAATTTAATATTTGTAATAAATAATCAATCAAATTATTTTTATGTTTATTGGTGTCAATGCGAGCCATCCGAGAGGCTAACAAATATTTGCCAAATTAAATGGAAAATAATCCATTTAAGGCCTTTAAATATCCATTTAATGCATTTTTCTTATCTAGTTTAATAATGAAAGCAATTAAATATTTTATTATTATTTTTATTTTTATACTGCTACCCAAAAGTTAGTTATCAATGCCATTTTAAAATTATGCTAATTTAATATTTTAAAACATTTCAGTTGGTCGTTGTTGATATAATTAGGGTTGTAAATTATATGGACTAAAAAACGCTAAATATGGACATAAAATATGGATTAAAAAAGCCCGAAATATGGACTAAAAAGCTCAAAAAAGGGCCAAATATGGACTAAAAACTGCCAAAATATATGCTTTAAACCATAAAAAATTACGAAAAAGGTGTTTATATTCAATATTTGCTTAAATAAACTTAAAAAATACAATAAACAAACAAAAATGGACTTAAAATTTAAAAATGGAAATTTTTTTATTGTCGTACCAACACCTCCAAGTTTGCCAATTCAAAAAAAATCGCATTAAATAAAAAGGAAAAGTTCGCAAAAAAATAGTGAAAATATTAATTAAAAATGTCAAAATGACGACGAAAAACCAAAATTTTTCATATTTTTGGGGGTCTAATTTTTAAAAATTTCCAAAAAGTCAAACTTTAGGGGTGTATTTTTCGCTTTTTTCTCATTTTTCTTGTGAAAATTTGCCAAAAATGGCCAAAATAAGGACTAAAAACACAAAAATGCCGAAATATGGATTTATTCCCGAAAACCCCTAAAATATGAATTTATATGGACTAAAAACCTTCACCAAACCAAAAAATTTTAACGTAGAAATGCTATTTTTGAGCCCCTTTCTTCATAGCATATGCGCAGAAAAAATATGTTAATCCATATAATTTACAACCCTAGCTATAATCATTAATACCCCTAAAAATCAATCAAAAAGAGCCTAAAAATATATTTGAGGCTTTTATGACAGATTTATAAGACGCCTATTTGTTGGCGGTTTTTATGAAACGACATAGCACCACTTTATGCAATTTTAAGATTCATTTTCTAATTTGATTACCCATTTGCGGGTTTAAAAATGCCTGTGCAGGATTTAGAAAAAGACTCACCAGAACTTAGCGCCCTAATAAGAGTCTCTATAATAATAATGCAAAAATTAAAATTCAGATGAAAGTTTTTTTCAATCATCATTATTATTATTATTTTATTCTTCCTCTCTTCTTTTTGATTGACGCATCATTTGTTGAGGGAGGTAAAGGTAAAAATAAAATTTTCAGAACTTTTGACTAAAATTGATAGGACTGGAGATTAGGATTTTATCAAGTGTATCGAAAGTACCTCTTTAAAAAAAATTTCAGACTTTGAATAAAATTTGAATGGGTTGGATACAAGGATTAACATTACCAATATTTGTGTGTAGGACTTTCTTCTGCCGGCTCAAAAACAGCAACTAATTCATCCGCCAAGAAAGGATCATTGGCTGAATCTGATGGCTATGAATGAAAATAGACAAACATTTGCTGATCTGATTGCGGCGGAAAACCAGAAGGAAAAGGCAAATCCTTCGACTGATCGGAAAGGAAAAACCCTGGCAGAGTTATTCAACGGTAGGCACATAGATCAGTAGTGTTTATATATCCGCATTCGGATCACATGTACGGACATTTTTTGGCACCGGAATCCCGGCAGTTTTTTAAATTTTTAGAAAAAGCCGAATATTCCAATAATAGATTATTGAATGCCATTTTGCTATTTTGTTAGAGCTAATATAAATTCCAAAATTTTTATTTGGTTATTAAGGCCTCTGGGTACACACAAGCAGGGATGCGTGCAGACATCCTCAAAAAATTTCTGACCGTCGCTCAAAAATGCCTAAAATCGGCAATCGAAATTAGAAATCAGCACCCCCATAAATTCCTGATACAAACTACTGATACAAATTCTAGTTGGTTATTACGGACCGAAATAAAAAATAAAGTTCCCAATTTATTCAAATAGTTGTGGATTTGGAGAAAAGTGTATCGTTTTAAATAATTCGGATAAATTTTTTTATTTTATATTCTTAGCCCAAATGGCACTTATTAGCAGGTATTATGTACATATTTAGGGATTTTAAACACCTAATAATCCGCTTCCAACTAATTATTCTTGAAAATAGAGCACCGCGGAAGTATGACTCACTCAGCACATAATTAAAATTAAATACATGCTAGACCCTTCAAAAAAAGCTTTTTGCCACCTTAATTTAAGACATTGACGACAACGATTTTGGTCAATTTTTGCGTGAAAGCAGAGAAAATGAGCTTTTAATTGGCACCGTATATAATGCTGAACAAAATGTCCAAACAAATCAAGTAATAAGCAAGAAAATAAAATAATAATAATTTATTTTAATTAATTTACTATTAATCTTAAATTTTAGTTAAAATTTAATTCACAATTGTTCAACAAAAATAAAGATAAACTGGAAGGGATGAAACAACAAACAGAAGAACAACTGGAGAAAAAATTGCAAAATTTAAAATTAATAAAACAGAAGGACCCAGTAATGAGCCAAATAATGGAAAGTTTAGCCTCTTTGTCGAAGCAATTAAAATCTGGTAGAAATATATTTGTTAAATTTAAATTAATTTAGTTGTTTATAGGAAATCATTCGGATTTATTAATGGAAAACTTACGCTCATTGTTATTTTCGTCCATTGAAATTTGCGCAAAAAGAGAAAAAATTCCAATGTCAGAAATTAAAACAAAAGAAAAATTTGGAATAAAATCATTTGCCAAATTAATCAAATTATTATTGGTGGAAAAATCGGAGACGAATAAACAGAAAAAGGACAAAAAAGATGAAAAACCGAAAAATTCTGAGGAGAAGCAGAAGCTGAAGCTTATGTACACAGCAGTGGACAATTTAAATATCGCAGCAAACATCAAAAATGAACGTAATTGATGATAATAATTGCCGGGGAAAGAGATAATTAATTAATATAGGATAATCATTAATTAATTTTTTTATGTTTAAAATATTTTAATAATTAAAATCTTTCCCCTTCCATTCCATTTCCTTTTCAGCTGACAAGAAAAATAAGAGGAACAGGCGTAAGAAACGGTCCTTTGTGAATTTAATGATTTTATCGCTCGCATGCATTGTTGCGATAATTTGCATCTGTTATCTCTGCTATAAAATCGGCCCATGGCTGGTCAAAAATGCCAACTCAATAATTCGACAACAAAAAGGCAATAAAATATAAAAAACTGATTTTATTATTTTTATTTTTAGTTTCGGAAGCCGTTAGCACAATGCCGGAACATACAGTTATTGTTGCTAGTAGTGATCAATGTCCAATATGCTTAGAAGATTATCAAAGTGGTGAAAAGGTTCGCACTTTGCGGCCATGTAAGGTGTGTCATTTTCAGAATTGCTAGCTCGAATAAGCATGGAATCTTCGCGTTTCTTGCACAAAAAATAAAATTTAAAATTAAACATTAGCATCTATGGTGAAACCTGACAGTTATTGGCTTTAATTTTCCAACTTTTAAATAGATTTTGGACTTTTTTCATTCCCAAACTGATTAAATTTTTCAAATTGTATATAAAAATACACGAGGCGATTCGATTGACCTCATTAAAAGCTAAAATATTACAACAATAAATAAAAGTATTCATCAAATTTAGCACAAATTCCACTCGGATTGTATCGGCCAATGGTAATAAATCCAGTAATAAATTTATTCAAATATTTCTTATACAGGACTAAAAAGCAAAAAAGATGTCCATCGTGTCGTACCCCAGTTGATTGGCTTGAAAACAGTTCATATTTTTTATATAAGTATTTTAGTACGAAAAATGGAAAGAGAAATAAGGAAAAGCGATACAAATAATTATTAAAAATAATTAATAAAAATTCAATTTTGGTGTTAAGCCCAATTAAACAACACGGGACATCCAAATAATGTGCCAATTGAAAGTGACAATGCGCAGAACTCAGACAATGCCGTGGAAGAGAATGTGTGACGAGGGTGTGCTTGGACATTGGGAATTTCTCAAATTTACAATTTATTTTGATATTTTCAGTATCTATGCTAATCTGTCTTATCTTTTATTTCAATTTTTTGTTTTCATATAATTTATCGCTTATTAGACAGGGTCCCGGTGGGGTATATTCCTCAAAAACTCAACAATTTTTGGTTCATATTCTTGAATAAACTGGCCTAAATTTTCCAAATTCCTCCCCTTTTAATAATTCAAGGATTTTTATATATTTTATATTGACCTCTTCACTTCATGAAAAATTTCTTCAATTTGGAAAATTTTTAAAAATTTCTGGAATTTTAATTAATGAAATTTTTGTGCCTAATTAGTTTCATAAGTATTAACTCTTTCTAAAGAGTCAAAATCTTAATAAAAATAACATTAAAATGAACTTAAAAATCATTGAAATAATAAAATAAAAATGAATGAGATTATTTATATGATATAATTTAGTTTTATAAAACAAAATTTTTACATAAAATAGGTAGTTTTCATAAATACATAAATCCACTTTTTTGTTTCCAGATACTTTTGATTTGAAGGCATTTTTTGTGGATTGGGAGAGGTGCTTTTCTTTTTTGGAAATTTTAGTTTGGTTTAAGCAAAATTTTGTGTAATTAATTGTTTATTCATTTAATAAAAAAGATAGATAATAATTATTTATGTAATAAAAGAATTTCTATAGTATATCAATCAACAAATGATGACATCATCCGAATCTACGAATTGCACTTAAAAGCGCTTGTGAGACCCGTTGGTGCCAGGGTTACTAAGCACACTCTCAGAGTCAAGCACTTGCGGATGATTTCCTGAAAAAATAATTCATTAAAATTAATAAAATAAATTTTAATAATCATTTAATTACCCTTGGGGCTGCCCAAGCTGATTTGCCCAACATGAATGCCCAACGCAGCACAGTTGCTGTCAAGTGTGCCAACTTGTTCTCGGAATTGGAAAGCCAAATCGGCGTTGACACCGGCGTGGGAAGCGGCGGAAGCGGCAATTTCGAACATGGCACGGACGAAGCCGAGACTTCGAGCACACTCATCTAATGGAAACAAAATCAAAATGGCATAAATTGACTTAAAAATAATAGTAAATTAATTTAATTGCATTTTAATTGACCCATTGGTACCAGATGATGATTGAGCTGCGTTGATTTCGTTGATGAGTGCTTGACTACCATTGCCAGGGCACGAAAGTGATTTCAGTTGGTTTTCCACCGCCGCGGCGACTCTTTCGGCACTCAGACAAAGCGAAGACTTTGGCATCGAAGCGGAGAAAGTGCCAGTGTGATCTTTCATCATCGAGACGACATGTTGGCTGCCAGGACAGCACGGGTCTTTTTAAATAAAAATGAATTTAATTAAAATTTTATTATTTAATACGGGGTGCCGAAATGCAGCATTTGCACAGCAAACAGACAATTGCGATGATGGAAATGATTGAGGAGCAGAAAGATGAAGCCATTTCTAAGAAGATTTTGTTTGGTAGATGAGTGAATGAATGCGCTTTGACTGATGGCTTTTTAGCATCTTTGTCTGCGCTTAAATATGCAATGAAAGGGGAGCGAAATCCACTTTTAAGGCGTGTAATTTCCTCCGACAAAAAAAAATATGTTAAAATATTATTTTGTTTATAATGTTGATTTAATATATACATATCCGCAAGGATGAGTGAGATATTCGATTTCTTTTAATGAAAAAATATTTAGTAATAAATAGGAAATTGCTGCAATTTTTTATGGAAATTCATGTGAGTAATAAAATAACTTTTCAATATCATTAGCAAATAAGTCTTCAAATTAAACCCAAAAATTTTATTTTCATTAAAGGAAAGCAATTATCTCATTCACCCATGCGGATATGTATATTTAATAATCCATCATCATAAAAAAATAATATTTAATATAATTTTTTGTCGGAGGAAATCCACGTATTAAAAGTCATATTCTATGGCCTTTCATTGCATATTTAAGCGCAGACAAAGATGCTAAAAAGCCATCAGTCAAAGCGCATTCATTCACTCATCTACCAAACAAAATCTTCTTAGAAATGGCTTCATCTTTCTGCTCCTCAATCATTTCCATCATCGCAATTGTCTGTTTGCTGTGCAAATGCTGCATTTCGGCACCCCGTATTAAATAATAAAATTTTAATTAAATTCATTTTTATTTAAAAAGACCCGTGCTGTCCTGGCAGCCAACATGTCGTCTCGATGATGAAAGATCACACTGGCACTTTCTCCGCTTCGATGCCAAAGTCTTCGCTTTGTCTGAGTGCCGAAAGAGTCGCCGCGGCGGTGGAAAACCAACTGAAATCACTTTCGTGCCCTGGCAATGGTAGTCAAGCACTCATCAACGAAATCAACGCAGCTCAATCATCATCTGGTACCAATGGGTCAATTAAAATGCAATTAAATTAATTTACTATTATTTTTAAGTCAATTTATGCCATTTTGATTTTGTTTCCATTAGATGAGTGTGCTCGAAGTCTCGGCTTCGTCCGTGCCATGTTCGAAATTGCCGCTTCCGCCGCTTCCCACGCCGGTGTCAACGCCGATTTGGCTTTCCAATTCCGAGAACAAGTTGGCACACTTGACAGCAACTGTGCTGCGTTGGGCATTCATGTTGGGCAAATCAGCTTGGGCAGCCCCAAGGGTAATTAAATGATTATTAAAATTTATTTTATTAATTTTGAATCAATTATTTTTTCAGGAAATCATCCGCAAGTGCTTGACTCTGAGAGTGTGCTTAGTAACCCTGGCACCAACGGGTCTCACAAGCGCTTTTAAGTGCAATTCGTAGATTCGGATGATGTCATCATTTGTTGATTGATATGCTATAGAAATTCTTTTATTACATAAATAATTATTATCTATCTTTTATTAAATGAATAAAGACAATTTTATTGTGAGATATTCCTTTCATGAACATTTGATGCTGATCAAAAAGGTTTTTATATCGAATGATCAGAGCACTTAAAATATTCATTTTTTCAAAATAAAATAATTATAAATTTTTTGAAAAGTATTTCATCATCAAAACCTTTTTTTCATATTATCAAGTTCTCCCAATTATCGGGAAAAAAAGTCTGGGATTAATAATAAATTACACAAAAAAAAGTTGTTGGGAATGACAAGAGAAATTTTTTAAATATCGGTGAGGAAATTTTCATAGAAAATCGAAAAAAGATAACAGTAAATTCTCCTTAATTAACCTTGAATGCAATCCGTCAGTAATAGACAATCTGTCAGTGGACAATTCGTCAGTAATTCATTTTCACATTAAATTAGCTGTTTTTGGTGTAGAAAAATTTATTTTTTTTTTGGAAAGAATTGAATGTGAAAAACGTCGTAAGCGCCCACTTTTGCGCCATGCATTTTGGCGCAAAGCACTATTACGTTTAAATTTGTCATCAAAAGTAAATAAGCGTGGTATGTTTCTGCGAAACTTAATGAACTTTGGACGGGTTCAGGTTTTTCAAAAAGTAATAATAAATACCCTTGCTTCATTTAGGAATCAATAAGTTTAAAACTAGCTCAATTTAAAGTGAAACAATGGCCAACGAAGTCTCTTACCGTAATGGACAGCTAAACCCTCGTAAATGCCCAACTACTGTATCTCTCGTAAGTGTCCAAATAAATTGAGCTTTGTACATAATTGAGAACAGAATGCCAGGATTAGAATTGTCGGAATGAATGTGCCAAGTTCCAAAAATGCCATGGCATAAGCAGCGAAAATGGCAGTGCCGCTGATTCCGGTGCCGTTTGAATATGCTTTAGCCATTTCAAAGAAAAACTGAATATTTTGTCGGACAATTCGCCAGAAAATGATTTTAATATTGAGCTAGAGAAAATGATTAAAGAGGATTTATAAAAAAATTAGGCCAAATCAGTATTGAGCTAAATATTTTTAAAATCACAAATTCTTACCAAAAAATAAATAAATAAATTTTGGAGATTGATTTTTGAGAAAATTTTTCATTTGTTTAAGGGTGCATTTTTGAAAAATTTCGGATCGGTCTTAGTGGTGTATTTTTTGAAAAAAAAATTAGGTCGATTCTTAGGGGTCTATTTTTTCGTTTTTATTGCATTTTTCATAGCAAATTTTTATTCACAAGCAAAAACAGTTGAAAATAGTTTTTTTCAAAAAGGTGCTCGTGTGTATGCTCCAGTCGAAGAGCAAACATTACTCTTATCTGGAACACCTGGCGGATGTTATGCTACAGGCGCAAAAAGAGACTATATCCCAAGCCCGAGATTACCATTGAAAAGCGAATTAAATTTAAACACAACAAAAAACTTTGCACCAAAATAGTACGCTATTTTAAAAAAAAAAATTGATTCGATTCATGGGATATTTTTTTTGTGTTTAACTTTTCGGACCAAATTATGTGTTTTTATTTTAGTAAAAAAACATATTTTTTTTTTGATTTCAGGCTTCATTTTATGAAAATTTTTCATAAGTCTGATCATTAGAATTGGATTTATGTTCTAATTTTCAAAAAGCTAAAATTTGAAAAAAATATGGGCGAAGAAAAAAAGGGACGCCACTATTTTCTAGGCTAAAACCCCAAATTAGAGGGTGTATCCTTAAAATACCAAAAATTATAAAGAATAAGTCTGATTCTTAAGTTTCAGTTCGGACCAAAATTATTGAAAATCCGTAACCCGTATTTTTTTTTTTTTTTTGTCAATCATAAGGGCGTATTTTAGTTTCGGCCAGCAAATTCGTCATTGAAGCATTCCGTCATCATTTCGAAGTCCGTGAAAACGACCACCGGCAATTTGCACAGCCAAACCGCGTAAATGGGCCCTGAAAATGATCCTCATGGTTAAGCGCACCACCGCGGTGCCACCAATGCGAATTCATTTACCAAATTTTTGTGTACACTCCACAAATTTTTTGTAGCGATTTTTGCCTGAAAATTGCGTGTCCAAATCTTACTCAAATATTTTTTCGTGATTTATAAAAATTGTAAACAAGAATACGTGCATGTGCTGGAATCAATATTCTTAAAAAAAAAATTATTAAAAACATCATGTTATACAAAAAACATTTGTTGATGGATTCCCCTTCCGTCGTGCCTCCCCCTACGTCTTTTTATCACGTTTAAACGTGGCAAACATTTTTACATGCAAATTTGCATTGCCGGCTACGGCATGACATTTGTTGGCACTCTGATTTTAAAGTATCTCTAATGGAGAGGCAAAAATTGGGTACATTAAAATTTTGTTTTTCTCTCTCGCTTCCGACTTTTTTCGGATGGATAAGCAAAGGCATGCGGGCACTGCTTTGCCTGAAAAAGGCATATATAAATGCACCGCGGTTTTAACATTTCCATACTTACAAAAAAAATATTCAAATGAAGACTTTTAAAAATAATTTGGTTCTCTCTCTCGTGTTTTTTAGCACTTTGCCACTTTTCATTAGCGGAGGTAATTATAAAAAACCTAGGTTTTCAAATTTTTTGAAGGTACATATACAAAAAGCATTATTATCAGGGCCCGAAATTATATTTTTTGGTTTTTTGGCGAATAAATATGTAAATCCTGGCCCTAATTATTATGAATGTGTTATAAAATATCACATGGATTTTTTTTTAAATTACTCTAGCCCCAAATTTTGCAGGTTTTTCATCTGACGACTCAAAGCCATCAGCAAGTTCACCACACATTAAGAAAGTATCGTTGGCTGATTTAATGGCTATTGAAAAAGATAATCAAACATTAGCTGATTTGATCACTGCCGAACGTCAAAAAGAAAAGGAGGAAAAGCCATCCAAAGGGAAAACACTGTCAGAATTGTTCGAAATTGAGGACATTAAAGCAGAAGAATTTGATGAATTTTTGAATGAAACAAAAGAAAATGAGCATTTGATGGGCATTGTGTTTGTACCTCAAAAGAATGTTAGTAATAACTAATAACATAGATTATTGAGATAATATTTTCAAAATTAAATAAATTAATTAAAAATTAATTAATTATTTTGTTTCTACTGCACTTTATGAGTCCAATGAGCTAAACATACATTAATTGGAAAAGTGCAATAAAAGCAATTATTTGCCTCGTTTTGAAAATGTTATCACGTTTAATTTAATTTGCAGTTAGAAAACTACACAAAAGTTTTTGAGCATCGAACAGAGAAATTGCATCAATTAAACTCAATGAAAGAGAAGGACCCAATAATGAGCCAAATAATGGAAAAATTAACCAAATTTGTGAAGGAATTAAAATCAGGTAAAATATAATTTTAAAAAAAAGGTAATTAATTAATTACTAAATAATTGTTTATTTGTAGGAAATGTTTCACATTCATTGAAGCAATATTTATTATTTACAATTCAAATTAGTGCATTGAGACAGCAAATACCTATTTCAGAAATAATAGTAATAAAGAAGGAAAAGTTTGAAATAAAATTAATTGCCAAATTAATCAAATTATTGATGGAAGAAAAACGGCAAAATCGACAACAGAAAAAGGACAAAAATGATGAAAAATCGAATAATTCAAAGGAGAAGCAGAAGTTGAGGCTTATGTACACAGCAGTGGACAATTTAAATATTGTAGCAAACATCCAAAATGATTGTAAGTCAAAAATTATTAAAATGGGATTATAAATATCTATTCCTTAATTAATTAAGCTGATCGAAAAAATAAACGGAATCGGCGCAAGAAGCGTTTCATGGAGTCTCCTCTATTTATGGCATTATTAATATTGCTCATTACCGCCATTTTTGTTTATTTGGTGAACAATATCGGCACATGGCTGTACAACAGAGGGTGGGACCCAATTTCGTTGGCCCAAAAAGCCATGTCAAAATTTAAACAACGCAACGGTATTTTTTGTGTTTATTGTCGGGAACTAAATGGGTACAAAAGCGAGAATATTGAAATATTAAGTAAATTTTGTAATAAACTAAGAACAAAAACTTAATATTCTAGACTTTTCATTCAAAAACTGTGCATTTATGCAAATGCAATATTTAGCAAAAATGCATTGTTTAAACAAAAGTTGAATTTTAAAATTTAGATATTTTTACGCCCTTGGGCTTTGCCGATTTTCAATAACCCTTTTAGAATTTTGTTAAATTAATAAAAAAACACTTGCGTAATTATTGTATTCAAAATTGTTAATTATCCCTTTTAAGTTTTGAAAGCAATGAAAAAAATGCCGGAGCATCAAATAAATGGGCAAAGTGATGGCATTCAGCAGTGCGCAATATGCTTAAGCAATTATAAGCATGGTGAGAAGGTTCGCGAATTGATGTGCAAGGTGTGTTATTTATAATTTATGACGTTTTCCCTAAATTCAAATGTTTTTCAGCACAATTTTCACACAAAATGCGTTGATGTTTGGTAAAATTTAATGAAGCTAACATAAATTAGCTTTTGATTTGTTTGGCTTTTTTAAGGATTAAACAGCAAAATAATTGTCCAATTTGTCGTGAAGAAATATTCGAAATTTCGTTTCTTGGAAAAGGTTCGTGTTTCAGCAAATTTTATTATTAAAATGTATTTTATCTGCTATTTATTTGGGTTTTTGTTAACTAAAAATTAAATTTTAACTTAGTTTCTTTTTTGATTGTTCCATTCTGAATTGATATTTTAATGTAAAGCATCAGAATATGAAAATATGAAGGCTAATACCAAGAAATGCGGTTTTTATTGTTAATCTAAAACTTCAATAAGCCAAAATCTATTAACTCATTATACGTGTGCAGATCCGCAGATTTGAAATTTGCGGTCTGTTATTTTAACCAAAAAACAATTTTAGTCAGACCAAAGAACACAGAAGAGCAGCAGCAACAACAACATTCGACAGCAGGAATTGATGAAAAGCCAGAGAATTCATTAATTAATGCGGCAGAGAATGTTTAATGGTCGGTGGCAAGAAGTGATTTGTGAAACAAAAAAAATCCTATACCTAAATGTGCAAAAACCCACAAAGCTTTCTATTTTAGTTCAACTATTAAATTAATAGTAGAAGATTTATTTAGAATTTTTATTTTTATATACTTATATTTTTGAATTGTTCATGTTAAGAAATAAATTCTTAAATTTATTAATTATTGTATTGAGGAATAAGTTCTGTTAAAGTTGAGATTTTTTAACAAGGTCTTTCGGAAGTCATTAATTTTCAAAAAAGTGAAAAACGATTTATTCATGCAAGATCAACTCCTACAAAAATGTGATTGATCACTTCCAAATGTTTGTGAAATACAATGAAATTTTTGGATACAATAAAAATGACGGACGTTTCGCCCAATTCGATCGTTTTTCGGTAAATGTTAAATAATTTTTGGGTTTTTATTGCTTGCACAACACCGATTTAATCGGCAATTTTTTGTTTTTTTCTCATGCCATCTTTCGGCGCATCGGGAAAAAGAAGGTAATAGCGGTGCATAAGTTCGTCTTTCGCTTCTTCACTAAGCATTTCCATTTCACTGAAGAGCTCCATAAAAATTTTTCCCTCCGAAAAATCGCCGCGGGTCATCCGATTTAAAATTAAATGCTACAAAAAATTTTTCAAGTATTAAATATCTTTAAAAAAAGTTTGAAGCTTTTATAATTATTTTTGATTTGCTCACAATTTTAAAATAGTTTTCGTTTTCTTTTAAATAAAATTTTAATTGACGATAAAACTTTAGTAATATTTGTTTATTATATAATAATAATAATGCCTTGGTGTTGGTTAAGCCGTAATTAAAAGCAATGCGAAAACGTCCCAAATTTGTCATTTTCGAATTTGAGTCTAACAGAAATTTGGCACATCTGCCTTCGATTTCTTCAACCAAAAAACGATTTGCCACACGAAGAATGTTTTCAATGTTTTTATCTGGAAATCCAATTAAAAATTTAAATTTGATTTTTAAAACCGTTTAAAAAGACATCTCCCATATGCAAAGTCAGAATCATTTGCTCAAAATGGAGCGGAATTGACGGGGGATCAAGCTGAACAATTGGCTCGTAACTGAGTGAATTGCTTGAAGATGAAGAAGCATCTTGATTGGCAAAAAACAACTTGTGAAAGAATGGCGAATTGAGTGCCAAAAACTAAAAAAGGGGGAATCAAATTTATTTATTTTGTAAAATATAATAAATATTTGGACCAAATGACTAGGGATGGGAATTTAAGTTAAATGACTTTTTTTGTTTGCTGACTCTAAATGACATTAAAACAGGGTTTAGATATCTGAGGATTTTTCCTCATTTTGTGGTCTTTTAGAGGGTCAAAGAGGATTTTTTTGGAAAATGAGGATTTTTGGGTAATACTGTGGTTTGCCCCCCCCCTCCCCCCCCCGCCTTTTCGGAAAAAAAATTTCAAAAAATTTTTTGCCACAAAAACAAGTTTTCTGGAGTTTTCAAGCTAGCTGATCACGAATACGGCATTCATTTCGGCCAATTCCGAACCCCGGACCCGAATTCGAACAACAAGTCGAAAATTCAAATTTTCGAATTTCGCATTTTTGGTTCAATATCGGTTTAATTAACACGAAAACATTCTAAAAGCTACCTATTTTCCAATAAAAGATCATTTAAGTCGTTATTAGGTGAAAAGTGCGAAAATTTGAGTTTTCGACTTTTTGTTCGAATTCGGGTCCGGGGTTCGGAATTAGCCGAAATGACGTATTCGTGATCAGCTACATTGAAAACCCCAGCTTTTGAGAAATTTGAGGATTTTTGTGGTCTTTTGATAAAAAAGTGACAAAAACTCATGATTTTTTGAAAAATTAGGTATATTTGGCAAAATGTTCGAACTTTTTCTTCAAATCTTTACCATTTTTTCGAAAAATCCTCATTTTGCAATAAATTTTAATTAATTTCCTTTAGATAATTTCATACAAAAAATAAATTTCATTTAAACAAAATTTCTTCTTTCTTACGAAAAAGAATTTAATGGAGTAATTAAGCGGGCCAAAAATGATGATGATTTTCATAGTTGCTAAAAAAGGTGCCAAAAATTGAAAATAACTGCTATTTTGGACAAAAAATGGTAACAATCGTATTATATATATTACAAAATTCTTCCCGGCGGCGCCTATCGGCACCACCGGTCCCCCGGTTCACCAAAATTTATTTGGAAAAAGCGCCGTAAAAAAACATTTAAAAATATGACAGTTAACTGATTTTGTTCGCAATTTTATGATGTTTTAAAAAATGAGTATTTTTCATTCCAAATAGGATTTTTTTGAGATATTTTAGTGGCAAATGAGGATTTTTTATGGCTGAAGACTTTTTTTGAATTTTTTATACTTTTTGGGAGACTTTTTTCCGTTTTTGTGACTTTTTTCACTTTTTAAGGCAAAATTTGACTTTAATGAAGAAAATTACGAAAAAAAGTCTATCTTCGAAAGGGTACTGAAATTTTTTATAGCATTAGGACTCAAATGGAAGGACTGAAAAATAATAACAAATCTGGCGGGGTAACGCTTTTGAAATGTATATTTTTTCGTTAAAATTAATCGTTTTTAAATTGCTTGCTATTCTGTAAATGTTAAAAAAGGGATTTTGGTTTAATTACTTTTGCCTAATTTTCAAGACTTTTTTGGGTTTATTTAGTGTTTTTTTGGCATTTTTAGGTCACTTTTTGGCATTTTTCGTGACTTTTTGGCGTTTTTTATGACTTTTTCGTGACTTTTTGGCGATTTTTCATGACTTTTTAAGTCGACTTTTTGGAGATTTTTCGTGACTTAAATTCCCATCCCTACAAATGACAAAAGGACTCAACCACAATATAACAATCTGAAATGATTTAAATCTAAAAGTGCCCAAGGAATTTTTAAATGCTTTTAATTCGCTTTAAAGATGTTTTTCGGGTTTTCGTGCTTCTCTCATAAAATGCTACCCGCAAAAAAGTCGGGAAAAAAAATTAAACACGCATTCCATGATAAAAATTTAAATAAAAAGAATTTGTTTTTGCATTTATTTTCTGTTATTATTGTAAAAGCCAACTAATTTGTTGATTTTCACTGGAGTCCCGTGATCCAAATCATTTTCCTTCACAAGCAAAATATCATTTCGTGGGTAGCTAAAATCATTAAATTAAAAATAAATTGTTAAAATATATAATAAATTAGGCATTTAAAATTCCTTGTGCCACAGGCCGGGTCCATGTTGACATTGGCACTCAAAATAACGACGTCACTTTGGGACGACAGACAAATTTCCAACAATTCCTGAACTAACTTAAAAAGTACAAATTAAAACTTTTTATCTTACCTCAATTTGTTCATGGAATATCATACTGGGTTGGGAATTGTTAAAAAAATGTCGGAAATTTCTCGTTCGAATTTTCTTTTCTCCCACAATGACGTCCAATACGACCTCTGCGGCACAATAAAAATCTTATTAAAAATAGTAATTTTATTACAAAATTTTTTATAAAATTTTATTAGTTAGAAAATGATTTGAAAAGAGGAAAATTATTTATCAAATTTTTATTATATCATTTTAGATTTAATTAAAATAAATAAGATAAATTTAAAAATTTTCCCATATAATATATAAAATAACCAAACTCCCAAAGAAATACATTATATTTTCTAGAAAATGAATAGAAAAATTGTTAATATTATAGATTTTTATTCTAAATTTAAGTCTATGGATTTTCGAAATTATTTGTTTTTTTTACCCGTGCCGAGATGCACCACCGTCATTGAAATGCCATACAACAAATATTTCTTTCCATTTTCTTCTTTCATTTTTGCACGCAAATGACATACAATCCCTCTGATTTTCTTAAGTGTAAACAATTTTTCGGGGCTAATCAGCTCATGGGCAAAAAGTGAAAAGTTTTCCAGGCGAAGCTCAAGTTGGTCACTTGTACGGTTACCATTTGGGCATACTGTAAAATTAAAAATTAATTTGAAAATTTTTATTGTAATACCTTTTTTAAAATGAACAATTATTACATTCAAAATGAATAGAAGCGAAAAGCAATTCATCATATTTTTTTCCAATTATTTGTTAAATAAAAAATTGAAAATAATAATTAATACAATTGCTGTGGTTGTAGGAAAAGGAAAAATAAATGCGAAAAATATTCACGAAATAAAAAAACAATCAATTAAACAATTAAAAAGAAATATATCAAAATTATTGCCTATACCAACAAAATCAATGACAGTTTTAGAAAATATATTATTATATATTTTTTTATTGCCATAAGGACTGGTATAAATATCGGAAGTGAAATTTTCATAAACAGAACAAAAAAACGAAATTTTTGATGCGTTGTTGGAGTGGAATAAATCAATTCGGGAGGATCTATCAAAAAAGGAGTGGTTCCGGAGGGCATAAAGATTTTTGAAGCGAGAAGATCAAAAAATTTCAAAATCCGACTTTATACTCAAGTCAATTTTAAAATATTAAATATTCAGAAATTTTCATTAAAAAACAAATTCCAAACTCAAAAATCTCCGGAGTCCAACCACCCCCCTGATTCAAATGTGGTATATCTAAATGTAAATTAAATAAATACCCACAAATATAAAATTTTGATAAAATCTGTTTCAAAAAGTTTCGTTTTAACTGATGTATTTCTCAGTAAAAAATTATCAACTATTCAATTTTCAGAAGAATTAAATTCCAGCGATAAATGATTATAAAATAGGAATGAATATACACCATAAAAAAGAAATATATAAATCGACAAAAAAAGAAAATCTACTCTACTGTCCAAATGCCCACCAGCAGGGGTGGAGCGCGACCGCGATCCGCGATTCGCGGCATTTTTTTTCCGCGATCCGCGATTCGCGACCGCGGGATTTGTGAATCCGCGACAATTTTTGATAAGATTTTAAAAAGAAATTTTTATTCAAGCGATTATTTTAAATATAAATTATTTAAATTTTTATAAAAAATTTTTTAGCAAGTTGTACTCAAATTTTCAAAAATTTCCCGGCGGCGCCTATCGGCACCGCCGGCGGACCTCTCCCTCTCCCCCATGTTCTCAAAAATTTTGGAAAAAATACGTCGCAAAAAAGGTGTAACATTCTCTTCCCAAAAATATTCTAAAAAATGTAAAATGACATGAAGAAAGTTTTGATGAAAACATTGAATAATTTTTTCAAGCAAATATTCAAATATACCAAAAAAAAATTTGAAATCACCTCTTACTTGGTTAAGAATTAAAAAATTTAGTCTAGTAAAAATATTTAGAAAATTTTTATTATATTTTTTGAAGAATTTCCGACTTCCGAATTCCGACGTTTTGGGGTCGGAATTCCGATTTCCGAAAATTTTTGGGGCTTCGGAATGCCATCCCTGGTTTGCATAACTGGGAACCTTCGCAAATTCCCCCCCCCCCCCCCCCCCCGCCCCCTTATTCAGTCCCCCCAACTTTTATATGCATCGTGATTTTAATTAATTTTTATAAAAATTAAAAAAAAAAATTTTAAAAATGGTTTTAAAAATTGAAAAATGCGCGACCGCGATCCGCGATACGCGATTCGCGGCAATTTTTTTGCGCGATCCGCGATCCGCGACCGCGGCAAAAATCCGCGATTCGCGAGCCGCGCGAATTTTTCGATAAAAAATTTGTATGAAAACAAGTACTATTTCTGCCATAACTTATGTTAAATTTTGTAATTTTATTTGAAGTTTTCCAGGCTAATAGAGAAAAAGCTGGGCTATCGAATAGTACTACCAAGAATGTAAAATTAGATTGTCTTTAGCAAAGTTATGCCATGTTTTGTCGAAAAATTCGCTAAATTGGCGGCGGATTTTACGAAACAACTAGCACCGTTCCGCCGGAGGGCATGAATATTCTGAGAGCGAGAAGATCAGAAAAACTCCAAAACCCGAAATTCATACTCAAGTCAATTTTAAAAAATTAATATTCAGAAATTTAATTAAAAACGAATTCCAAACCTTAAAAAATCTCCGGGTCCAACCACCCCCCCCCCCCTGATTCAAATGTGGTATATCTAAATGTAAGTTAAATAAATATCCACAAATGTAAATTTTGATAAAATCTGTTTCAAAAATTTTCATTTTAACTGATGTATTTCTCATAAAAAATTATCAACTATTCAATTTTCAGAAGAATTAAAATTCCAGCAATAAATGATTATAAAATAGGAATGAATATACACCATAAAAAGAAATATATAAATCTACAAAAAAAAGAAAATCTACTCTACTGTCCAAATGCCTTTTTCAAATTTCAAATTTCACTTCCTTCAATTTCGCCAATTTTTCTTTAATTTCTTTCGCAACTTTTTCACAATTTCTATTTGAATTGTTAAATGATACTTCAAATTCTGTCTTCCATTCCTTGTATAAATTTTCGATTTCTTCCCATTTTTTGCCTTCTCCAATTTTCACCAGTGCCATTCCCAACATTTTCCATTCAACATTTCTCAAATGACTTAAATTTGTGTAATTTTGATGCTCACATTCCGCAATCAATTTCGGTATGACAATGTTTTGTATATCTGCAAAAATTATACATTAAGTCCAAATTATTTAAAAATATTTAATTATTTTGCAATTTCAAAATACCATTATGCAGGTTCAGGTTTAATTGAATTCTTTTGTCAAGAAAACCCGTAACATTCACAATTTCCTGCATTTGTCTAAATGAACAATAATTATAAATTGAAGCTATTAAAAAGAGAAATCATTAAAAAATTGGCTTAAATAAGTAAAATGAATTGCACACAATATGCCAAAATTGCGAAGAATCATTTTTTCCTCAAATTTTTGTATATTTTTTAAATACATTTTAAATTAAAAAATATTATAGGGAAGACTTATTAAAAAATTTAATTACGCTAAATTTTTTGTTTTTTTTTTGTCCTAAAATTCAAAATTATCATTTTTTGATAAAAAACATGTTGTTGGTTAATTTCATTAAAATTTCTTAAATTTTCACTAATTACTCGCACTTTTTGTGAAAATCTAACTAAATTTTCAAAGTTTTCCTACGGCGGCCCTTGTGGCACCGCCGGATCCCTTTGATCCCCCGTCCCCGCCACGGCCGATCGTACCGCGTACAGTAGGGGGTGTTGTTAGCCGGCCCCTTGTTTTTTTGACTGTATTATTACAGAAGGCAAAATTGGAAAAACCCGAATCCCGACTGATTTGGTCTATCCCGACCCCGCTCCGACCCAGCTGACCCCGACTAATCCGGACTTTTCTCAACCCTAAGTGTCGGGGCATGCCCTACCCTATTTTATAGGAAATGCATTTGCATTTAATTATTTATATTGTAATTGGTAATTTAAAAAAAAATAAGAACTGACTGTTTATCTGTGCATTTTTCTATAATGATCTGATGAAAAAATGGCAGAAACTCAATTTCAGCAGGTAAATATTCGGCTTCATATGCTTTCATTAACAAATCCATCGCAAAATATGACCAAATGCAAAAATTGCCTTTTACAGTTTTTTGAATAAATTCGGTAAATTCTCCTTTTTTATTGTTCAAATTTACAGTCATTTCAATGCTTTTGGTAAACAATTCTTTTGTTTCATTTAAATTTTCAGACATTTTAATGCTTTCGGTATTTTTTAAAATTTCGCTCTCCAATAAATTAGGTTGACTTTGATCAGGAATCATTTGGTGAAGAATTTGTGCCATTAAGAGCACTTCATATACTGTCGGTGAATAGTTGGACAATATTGTAACAAAATCATAATTTTCTAAAAATATCCCAATAAAATATTATTTAAATCAGCATAATTTTCAAAATTATTATTTTTTTAATTCGTTTAATAATTAACGATCAAGAATAAATAATTTTTGAGTTTTTTTTCGAACAATCAGAGCTATAGAATAATACAACAGTGTAAATTTGATTATTTAGACGAAAAAATTTATGACATTTTTAGTGCATTTAGGGAAATGCCCAAGCACGAAAATTACCTTTCGCTTTTTCATCTTTTAATTCAGCTTTCGCTTTTTCTACATATATTGTTGTTGAATAATTGGATAATATTTTTACATCATAATTTTCTAAAAATATCCATTAAAGTTTATTAAAATTTAAAGGATAATTTATAAAAATTATTTTTTTAATTCAATTAACAATTCTGTCAAGATCATATATAATTTTTGAACTTTTTTCGTCGAAGTTATATTGAAAGTTGAAATGACCTTTTTAGTGCATTTGGGGAAATGCCCAAGCACAAAAATTACCTTTCGCTTTTTCGTCTTTTGTTTTTTCGTCTTTTAATTCGGCTTCACTTTCCAAATAAACAAAATAAGGATAAGGCAAATTCCAATTTGGCAAATGTAATTGGACCATTCCATTGTTAACGAAGATTTTGTATTCGAAGAATAAGGGTTTTTTGTAACTAAATTTTCGAGGTCTTTAAGTAAAAAATAATAATTTTTTTTAAGCAATTAGCATTTATTGTACCTTTTATTTCCATCAAAAAATTCGTAGGCAAACGAAAACATTTGAAAATAATTTTCAAAATCATTTTGTTCAATTTTCATGCACATTCGAAGTGATAAGGAAAATAAAATTTTGAACAAAGACACATTAACTTCTTTATGAATTGACTTTTGCCGTTTTTCACCAGCCAATTCCTTTTTATTCGAAGCAACCATTTGAATTGTTCTCACAAAGTCAAAATCGTCATCAATTAGAATGTCTTTTGTTAAATTTCTTAAAATATTTTAATGTTATTGCCGAGAAATTTGAGGAAAATTAGTAAAAGGTTGACTAATGCCTTGTACCGACCGGTAATTTACCGTTTAATGTGACTGGTCAATTACTAGTGGATTTAAATTATTAAAAATGATTTGAAATTTAAAATTAATTTTATCCAAAAAATCTAGCGTTGGGATAGTCTATTAGTATCCGCCTACAATTTTCTTGAAAATTTCAAATTATGAAGGGTAAAATTCAAAAATGTCCTCGGCCTTCGACTTATATAATAAAAAAATTCTACGATAGATATTGCTGAGAAAATCTTTAATTGGTCCTTTTTTTAATTAATGATTTGCTCCAAAAAATTATCATAATTAATATCAGACTTTTGGGAAAAACAAATACCGTTGTACAAATTTGCTAAGACGCTTCATGAAATGTTCAGCCACTGCTAATGGAAAGGTTAGCAATTGCTTAATTTCCTCATATTTTACATTGTCATAACGCATTTTCAAAGTTTCGTATAAAATTTGGCCAAAAATGGTAAAATTTCTTTTCCCAAATTTGTCATATTAATTTGGTTGCCGCTTAATTTGCAGCTGTTGGCATGGTTATAGTCTGTCTTGATTTGCTCCAATATTGCCAAAAGTTCGTTTAGAGAGTTCGTTTTTTCGGCCAATGATTTATTTTTAAAATCATTAGCGTATTTTTTCAATTTTTCACAATTTTCTTTGTCTTTATTATAAAAAAATGAATTCAAAATTGAAAATTCTTTCATATTGACCATTTTCTCGATCAAATTTTTATTCTTTTTCGTAAATTCAAGAGCTGAATGAATAATTTTTTGAAGATCATCACAAAATTGCAACACAGCTATATAAAATAAATTATTAATTTTTAAAATGTCACTTTTTATAATATTTTTCAATTCGAAAATATTACTTTTGCATTCGTTTGTAGTCAATTCCAATCACTCTCACATAACTCCATATTGGCTCATCAAACAATTCCATTTCAAACCGACTTGAATTTATGTTAAAATATAAAAATTGGAAAGAAAAGAACGATACTGTATGTAAAAAACAATGATACTGTATGTAAAAAAGAATGATACTGTATGTAAAAAAGAGTGATACGGTATGTATTATTTTATACAAAATTATGAAGGCCCGTATTATATAGCATTTTTTCTTACAATTAGCTCAGAAAACTAGGCCCGGCCTGATTACTTTTCGCCCAGGGTATTTCATTTTCAAAAAACCGGTCTCTGCACACCCAATATTGCAATTTTTGAAATTTTATAAAATTGAAAATATTGAAAGATGCCACAGAAATATGTTCAATGATTTTGTATAGTATAACTACCAAATGGAATAGTACCTTATTTCGTTTTTTCCATCACTATTCTGAATTACTGATCTCTCTGCTGCTGTGTTGCAATCATTAATATTGCCGACTAATTGAGGGCTATTATTGTCATTACTGTTGACTAATTGACGACGCTCTTTTCTCTCACATTTGCTTCGAATTGTCGTTTCAAAATTTTCAAAAACGGAATATTTAAACTCCAAAAGCCCTTTCAATTCTCTCCAAAAATTTAACAATTCGCAATCCAAGCCTTTGCGTTTTTTGTTTGTGTTATTTCTTGTATACATTAATTCCAGCAGGCAAATGGCATTATTTTTCCTAATTAAAAAACATAAATAACTAAATTTAATTAATTGAGTATTTAATTAGTTGGAATAAAAATACTTTTTTGATTCAAATTGTTGATCAAATTGTTGCGTTATAAATTCGGTTGGCAGTTTGCTGACATTTTTATTATTGTTTATAACTATCACAAGTATCTTGACAATTTCATATTGTGTCAATGTGAATTCGGATAGTCGTAAAATAAATTTGAACTTTTCTGAATTTTTTCCCAAAATTCATTAATTTTTTAAATTATTAATCACTTTATTTTCCTACCGATATAATGCCGTTGATCATCGTATTTTAACCATCGTTGGCTTGGACTTAACATTGGAGCCCACCAATGTCGCCGATTTTCGTCAATTTGAATAATTCGAAACGGAAAAATACTTAAAATTAGTAAAAATAAAATATTCATGAAATTGTATATCTTAATGAAATTACCCGTTTTCGTCATTGTCATTTTCGGCAGACACAATTTTATAAGCAGACAAAAGCGTTTTCAACTGCCAATCTCCGATGTGATGGAACTTTACAGAGTTTTTAGAACTAATAAAAGATTTTATTAGATATCATAAAGAATTAGTGATGTTCGAGAGTCATGAATATGGGATGTCAATTTAATGTCCAAACACCAATAATTAAATAGATTTTTTTTATAAAATAATTGAAAAAATAAGGTTATTTAATAATTTATAATAACTATTATTCATATATTTGAATAAATACCGACCGAAAACTTAAAAGAATCCTTGCAGCAAATGAAAAAGACAATTGCATTATTTGGTTCACCACTTTTTTGCTTAATTGTTTTTCTGTCGAAAAAATTTCGTTTTTGAATTCCTTGGCGATTTGATCACAAAGCGATTGGGCATAATACAAAAGTCCAACAAATTCATCTTCTTTATTTTGTTCAGAAAGGAGCACCTTATAATTCGGATATGCTTCTTCAGCAGTGCCACCATAATCTTTGATCACACGAAAATGGGCAAATTCAGCCGCCCATTTGACAAATGTGAAATTGAACACTGCCCGCATTTGATTCTCAGAATCATGGCCCTGTTTTAGGTACGGTAGGGCTGGCCTAAACAGTAAGGACGGACATTCGAGAATCTCAGTGTCAAACTCAAGAAAGAGGTCTCGTATTTTTTGGGGACAATAATATGTTAGCGAACAGTCAACCTTTGCTCAATTTATACAAAAAACCCAAAAATTTTTTTACTAATTACCTGAGATTTAAAAATAATTAGCCTGTTAATTAACTGACCACTTTTGCCGACGCTGTCGCAGTAATTCACAAAAACGTCGTCAAGAAAGTTGGAAAATGTGCACATATTTTTGATCGAGCTGGTCAAATCCCATTCGTAAGACCGTTGCACGCGAATGGAAAAAGCAAAATTTAGAAAATAAATTATAAAGCATAATTTTATTAGCATTTTTCCTCAAAATTTTAATAAAATATGATTAAGGCATGAGGAATGAGGAAAAAGTGAAATTTTTATTTAATCATTCATTGATTTTATTTGCTTATTTTCGTGCCTTTATAATTTTATCCAGCTTTATTCGTTAATTTATGAAATATTCATATTAAGAAAAAATAAAAAAATAATATTTTTTAAATTTTAATTAGCTAGAAGATACCTAAATGTAAACAACAAAATTTATTTATTTGGCCTGAGTAGAAGCACCAAAAATGTTTAAAAACAGGCTTCATCGGTGTAAAAACTCCAAGGTTCATAAATATGGAACAACCTCATCTCGTAAGACTCATAATATTTTTTTAATATTCATAAAGAATTACAAAATCTCACTTTAAAAGTTCCTTTATCACTGACACATTAATCAGAAATTAAATTCTATGTTATATTGGAAAAACTATGTTTTTTTAAAGATATTGTTAATTCTTTTTATTAAACAATTGAATCTGATCAAAAAACATATTTCATTGATTTATGAATGTATTAATTTCTGATGACATTAAATTAGGGGGCAAGATTTTTTTTCTGGAATTTAATTTTATAAATTTATGTTAGAACAAGACTAGGGAAAAAGATAAAACGAAAAAATTTGCAAGAAAATTTGCAATGGCTTGCCATTGTCATAACATTTATAGTAAACATTTTCGGCATTTTGGCTCAATATTAAGGGAATGCAGTAATTCATAGCCATCTTTTTAATTTTAAGTCGTTTTGAGCATTAAATTAATTTTTAAATGGAGATTCTAACTACAACATAAAGATTTACGAAAATTCTTGCACCATCTTTCAATTTCGAATATCTCATAAACTTTAAATCAATTTTTAAAGTGAAAGTTTTCAAGAAAAACTTAGCTTTAAAAAAATATCCTAATTAAAGCACCAGTTATCCAATATGCCTCATATTGCTGCCATTCTTGTTTCATAAATTAAAGATATAATTGAACACTGGATTAGAACATGTTGCCCAACCTTGTGCGAATTATACGACGATCATTTTATGGGAGAATAATATCCGTTAATTTGCGTTTACTAATTCATACATTACGGTTCATTATATTTAATTAGTTTGTTGGCACAAAATTATGCATTCATTTGAATTGAAACGCAGACTAAAAATTACCATTTTCTTAAAGGAGAGATAAAAATTTTTTTAATATTTTTTACGACTTAAGAAAATATATATATTATTAAATTTATTTTCAATAAACAAGTCTCTTCAATTTTTAATTAATATCCAATTCAAACTGAAAATAATTACGCTTATCTCATCGCGGATTGAGATGCAAATTTTTCCACTCTTAATATTTTTATTGCAACGATTCTTTGAATGCCATTTAAACTAAATATCGGCGTCTCTATGGTTTTGGGGAATACACGGGGCATTTAATTATTCAGTTAATCTGTACTAATTATTTTTCATAGAATTTATAAAATCGTCTCAATTTCATTCACTAAAAACAAAATTAATTGAGCAAATCGCTTGAAATAAATAATTAAATAATGTACATTTAAACAACTTCTCGACCCACCAAAACATGTCGGATCATCCTCGGGAAGCTGTGAGACATTTGAAAGCATTGTAATTCTTATTAAGTATTATAAGTGAATTTATTATTTTTTTGGAACCAAATTGGGTAATTAGTAAATGAAAATGATAATGAGTTAAATGAATTTAATTGGCAACATTCCATTAAAAATTGGCATTTAAGAAATGTGTGCAATGACGTTTGGTATAATGTGTTCCCATTTGTTGGTCACACTTCGCTTGGCCTTGGCATGGCATTGTGTAATTGCCGCTTCAACGCATTAGTGGACAGATATTTTCAAGTAATATTTTGTTAGGAAATTAATTAGTTTTCCGAAAAACTTAAATTAATTTATTGGAGCAAGCGCTAAAATTTCTTATTATGCAAAGGGTTCTCAGATGCAAATTATCGGTTGTCCGTTTGGTATCGCAGGGAAAGAGCCGACAATTTTTGGCATTTTTGCTGTTTAAGGCCCCCGAAAAACAATTAATGTGCAGGTGGCCGTTAGATGTCGACTTGAAAATCTCTTATATTTTCTGCACGGCTGTTTAGGGCCCCTACAAAAAAAATTCCAAATGGACCCATTTTTTGCAATTTTTTTTCATAAATCGTGAAAACTTGCTTGTTTATGGGAGTTTTAGGGGGTCGCTAACACGAACCTGACTTATATTTAAACTAATTCCAAATCCTACAAAAGGGTCCCCCTTTTTAATTTTTTCAGGGGCCCTAAACAGCAAAAATGTCACATTTTTATTCTGCCCAATAAATAGCTGTGTTTGAGTTCAATTAGTGGGCCGGTGGTTCGTTCTGTGCCGCAGAGAAAATCTCGTAAAATTTATTTTCGTCTGTTTAATTGACAGATTTTGACATAAAATATTATTTTAACAATTACTTGAAAAAATTCTTCCAAAAGCCACTAAAACTTTCAACTCTGAAAGACACAGAATTAGCCTCATCTTAAAAGATGCAGCCTCATTTTCACTTCAAAAGCCACTAAATTAAGCTAAAGACTAAACAAATATAAAAGAAAAAGAAGCAAAAATGGAATAACTTTATTTTTGGGTATTTTATTAAAAATAGAAAAAAGACTTCATTAAGAGCAAACAAAATAAATTGATATTGATCTTTAAAAGGGTGCCATATGGTCATTGGGTGCCATCGAAATTTGTCGCGCGGGGCAAAGGAATGGAAATGGCATGCAAATACGAAAGAATGGCAAATTGAAGCCAACAGCGGACACTCCGCTTCCCCGTCAAATTGTCGGCTTCAAATATATTCTGATCAGGTAATCTGGAAAACTTTTGGTGCAAAATTTTCAATCGATCGTTCCTTCTTTAATCAGTTTGTTGGTTCAGTGTAAATGTTTCTCATTTACAATTAGCGGAGCTGTTGGTTCGAACCCGCCCGGTGAGGCGGGTCCATTTTTTTAAATTTTTACAACAGATTATCACTAAAAGATAAACCTTTTTTCCATAATTAGAAGAGCTTAGCCATACCATTGGCTTCGGGGAGCTTTAACCCACCCCCCCCCCCCCCGAGCAAGAGACTTTTTTTTTTTTTTTTGCTCTTCGGCCTCACTTATTTTCTTATTTTTTTGTCACAGCGCATTTTTCAGGAAAAATTTCTAAAGGACTAGGTTCCAGCCTTGCAGCTCGGCGCCGCTTGGGAAAATTTTGAGAATTTTAAAGAAATTAATTAAACGGTATTTCCAAAATTTTCGCATTTTATACTAGAAATATTTTTCATTTTTTGGTCTCGTGAGAAGGGCGGATATATCCACTCCTCTCCGCCGCTCCCTGCTGGCTTCGCCCTTGCACATTTGATGAAATTAGAATAAATCTTAAGGAGTGGGGAATTAAAAGGATAAGCCAGTTTGCCTATGCCTCGGCATGAAAATCTTAACCCAACCCAACCCCTTGTGTGTAGCTCCTGAAATTAAACTTTCGCAAATTCTTTGAAAATTCTAGGAAATAAATTGAAAATTATAATGGAATTAGCTCTGCTGGTTGTGAGGAATTATTTAGAATTCATGAAGAAATTATTTCCAAACTAATATTGTTGGACATGCAAAAACTCAAAGATTTTTAACATAAATAGTACTTAAAAAATTAATTAATTAATTATGCTTTTCAGTTACATTGATCACAATGTGCTTGCTTTTCTGCACCGAATTCAGCCAATTCTTGGCACAAAAATTGCGCTCAACTTACACATTGAACTCGCGTGGGTTTTCCTTAAATATATTTACTAATTCAAGGGTGTAGCAGGGAGGGGGCCCAAAGTCCCGCTCCCTCCGGTGATCGGACCAAAGGCGTAGGCAGGGCGGGGGCTGAGGGGGCTAAAGCTTCCCCCCCCCCCCCCCCCGAAACCCAAAAAATAAAAAATCAGTAATTTTTTTGAAATTTAAGCAATTTTCCTAAAATTGCATTATAATGCTCAAAATTTTCCCGGCGGCGCCTATCGGCACCGCTGGACCCTCATTTTACCATATTTTTGAAAAATGGAGACCAAAATGGCAAAAAATAGAAATTTTTTGGAGAAAAACGGCGAAAAATTTTGTAAAATACACCCCCCTAATTCGGGATTCCAAAAAACCAAAATACACACATAAAAATCGACTGAAAAAAGGAAATACACCCCCTAAAAACCGAATTTTTGACTTCAGCCCCCCCCCCCGAAGCCAAGGGTCTGGCTACGCCCTTGGATCGGACATTTTGACAGTGAATTCATTTGTACAGAAATGGACAAATGGACAGTGGAAATTAGGACAGTGATAGGATGCATTTGATATAAAACTAAATACCATATTTCGAAGTCTTTTTTCTTAGGTCAGATAAGGTTTTGTCCTTCTGTCCGTTTTCAAATTGTCCACTCTATCAAAATGAGTTCATTGTCCAAATGTCCTTGAGCCCCCCCCCCCCCCCCCCGCCCCGCCCCCGAATTGAAAAATCTTTTCCGTCAACGTTATTGGTACCCTTCATTTGATTTATTGTTCGAATTCGGGCCCTGGGCCAAAATGAATGTCTAATTCGTGATTGCTACGACCCCGAAAATCCCACTACTATTTGGTTTTTTATTTATCTCTCTTTATATTAATTTTTGAAGAAATAATTCGGGCCCACTAAACTGCAAGCCCCCCCCCCCATAAAAATCGACTTTTTGAATAGCCTCCCCCCGAAGCTCTTCTTGTGGCTATGCTCTTGACTAATTCATTTTAATTTTTAAAATTTGTTTGGTTAATAATTGGCAAAAGATTTGCAATTTCGAAAATATTAACAAAATATGTATTGTAATTCTTTGTTAACTCCTTTAATTCAGAAGAATACGCGGGTGGCACGCTTTGAAACTGATTTGGCCTGTGCTGTGCCAGTCGATCAGGTGCTCAGATTATGATTGATTAACTAATAAATCAGGCTGATTAGGCCAGATTTGTAGCACTTTCAAAAAAACAAAATAAAGTTAAATTGACTTATTTTTGGATCATATAAATTATATTTTTTATTGTTTTTCTAGAGAAATCTCCCAAAAGCATTTTTTTTAATTTTTCAGACTTTATGTATTAAAAGAGCCATCCGGCGGCTTTTATTTAGTGGGCCGTTCTAATACTGGATTTTTTGAAAAATGCCCAATCATGCACTTCTCATAATTTCAAAAAAAAAACTTAGGGGGAGAGTAAAAAATTATTTATGGAAAGTGGCATTTTCTGGAAATTTTTTCAACATTTCCCTTTTTGCAGTTTCTTGACACTGAACAATCGGCAACTTAATGGACTACAATTTGTCACATCAACCACAGTGTTGCGTGATTGTGCCAACCTGCGCGGCATCGAATTTCACTGGTTGCCTTATCTCGGCGAAGTCATGGATGAATTTGACAGCGACATTGAGATGATGGACGGTGATGGAGGTGGTGGTGAAGACATTTATGTGATTGAAGACAATAATGACAACGAATTGGCGGAGGAAATTGATCAGCAATTCATTGGCATTATGGCCAATTTTGGCGGCAACAATGCCGGCGGCGCATTTGGTGCCGCAAATTGGATTAATGGATTGGACGTAATTGCAAATGATGATGATGGTCATGAGGATCAGGAACACATGGCTGTTGATCAGTACCAGCCTGTCGAGATGGATGAAGATGAACCCTTGTGGCCGTGCCGTGCGTTGTACCAATGGTTGCACAAGGGGCGCGAGGACGGGCAGCCGAAACTGCTCAAATATATCGAAAGGGGTCATGTAACCCCGGCTGACTTGGCCCCACTCAAGGAGGTCGCCTCATTTGAACCAATTTGATCCAAAATTGATTTTCTTGATATGGCACATAAGTGCCAGGTGTCTTAGATAAGGTTGGTCCCCGGTCCGATGCGGGGAATTGTGAATTTCGTCTGTCGCACTCCAAATCGGATGAGAATTTCTTTAAATGAGTTACTTACCTTTTTTTGTTTTAGATTTGATATTTTCTGAAAATTTCCTACTCGATGAGGGGCTTGTTCCCCTACATTTTAACTAGCCATTCCCGACAAAGTTCGTCGGGAAATTTCCTCACCGCTCCCCGACTTTTCTTCCCCGAGGGCCGGGGACCATGTTATTTTAGGTTTTGAAGTCGTCAGGCATATTTAGAAAAATAACGGAATCGGCACAACCATGGCTTTTTGTGGCTTTTTACTGCGTTTTAATAAATTTTAATCAACATTTTATATATTTTTAAATGTATTTTTAAGGCCTAAATGCACAAAGAAGATACATTATAATGCATATTTAAACAACAACAAAAAAATGACAACCACAACCCAGAATTCGGAACAAAAGTCGATATTCGAAAAATTTAAATTACTGCTTTTATTCTGGATTTCTAAATTGGTCAAAATTAAATTCATAATCGTGATCACAAATTTAAACTATTTTAATAGTCCAAAAAATAAACCCACTGGCATTAATTAGTAATTGATTCAAGTGCCTGAATTCACTTATTATTATAGGCATTCCTCAACAATCGCTCTTCTCCGATCAGTTACATTATCCGTTTGGAGGCCACTCTGGTGGACATTGAGCCGTTTGAGCTGGAAAACCGTTGGACCCGCGAAGTGTTGGCATTGCGCCGCTTTTTCGAGGATTTGTGGCTGTTTGAGCGTGGCCCAATGGGACGGGCGGAGAGTGCGTGCGATTCCGATCGGGTGGCGTTGAAATGCGGCTGGGAGGACCACCAAAATGGGATGATCAACGTGGCGCTCTACGGCGATCGAGATGTTGGGTGAGCTAAAAAGTTTTTTTTAATGAGATATGACAAAGTTTTGCAGTTTTTTAGTCAGGAAAAAAATTTTAGGGTGGCGAAAGGCTCAGAAAATTTTCAAAAAAAAAATCAAAATTTTTTTATAAAATTAATTTTTTTCGAGAAATTGACAAAATACAAAAAAGTACTTTCATCACTAGAAAATAAGGACAGTTTTTGGAATATGGACACATAAATGGCCATTTTCGGACTTTTCTGGCCCCACAAAACTGAAAAAGAATTAAAAACAATCATTGAATTGTCACAAAAATTGAAAACCAGACCCTTTTATTTTCCTTAAATAGCCAATCTGACTCGGTTTTTCAAAATCCCGACTCTAAGAATATTAAAGATTGGTTTATTTATTAATAAATTAATCAATTTAAAAAGTTTTCGCTCATTAAGGCCGTTGAGTGATTAGACGATGAGTGATGAATATAAAGCATTTGCTTGAATTGAATGACCAAAACATTGATGATCGATCATTGAACTGCTTTTTTATGCTTCACTTTGTAATTTATAATCTTTTTTTTCTTATTTTAATGATCTCCCTTTTTTAACTGGATCATTGCCATTTGAATTAAATTTGGTATTTGCATAAAAAAAAACTTAAACCTAAACATATGCCATTGTACGTGGAAGGAAGTTATTGGGAAATTAATGAAAAAATTTTCTCATTTTTGGAATTTTTTTAAATCTGCCTAAATCTTCTAAAAAAGCAATGAAAATAATTATTAAAATTGTCCAATTAAAATCTTTCTTTGGCAAAAAACTGTCACAAAAAGCAACGGTAATTAACGGCTTAACAAGTCAATTCTTATTTAATTTGCGTTCTTTTGCTTCGTAAATGTCAACAAATGATGGCGAATGATAGTACAAAGCCATTAATTATTAACACAATTCACTTTTTGCAATAATTACGTAAATCGTGAGACTGATTCACTAATTGACATTTAGACGAAGGGCGCTAGCGCGTTTCTGTAATTTTAAGAGAAATATCGTAAATTTCTATGAAATGTAATTTTCTGAAAAATTCTCAAAAATTTAATTATTTTTTTGAATAATATTTTTCAAGCAACTTTTCTTGAAGAAAGAAAAATTCCAGAAATGTTTCTTTAGAATATTCTAATTTTCTCTCAGGCACGGTCTCGAGCACCTTACCTTAAATTTCGGCATTCCTTACACTTCTGCATTCCTAGCTGAGTAAAAGCATGCTTATTATTATTATTATTTAATCATGATAGTTTTTTTTTGCTTGTTCTATTTGTATGACATAATATTACCCGATAAATGTGCCCTCGGGCCAAAGGCTTTTTAGACTAGTAATAGTGGCGTGCGCATTGCTTAAAAACTGGCATTTCCCCTCCCTTCCGAAAAATTCATAAAAAAATTTTAAAACATGAATTTTCAAGAAACTTTAAATATTATAAGCATTAAATGCCAGAATTTTCTTGGTTGCCATTTGTCAGCCACGTCAACACCTGCTGAGGCATCATGGCTATCCTTCGAAGAACCACCTGTGTTTGTCGCCCCTTTACCTCCCCCCGTTGCCCCCGGGGGCGAAGGGCAACGAGAACAATTTTCTCACCCCCTTCGCCCCCCCCCCCGCCGGAGGGGACGAATTATTAATTTTTGTTGCCTAACCCCCCTTTGGGCACCAACCAAGCCCAACATTGGCACCAAAGAAAAGTCTTTTTCACCACGAGGAGCTAGCTGCTGCTGCTGGTGGTGGTGGTGGTGGCACTCCAATTTTATTATTCCATCGGCCAAAAGGAGGCGAAAGAGGAGTAGGGCATGGCTTATATGTACGGAAGTGGGTCCCGTCAAAGCGGCATCATTGTCGCCGTTGTCCCCCCCCCCCCCCCCCCCGCCCACCACCCCTCGGCCCTGCTTTTTGCTTTGTTTGACACGGACCTTGGGAACAAATGTGCCGTCAACGACGGCACACATATTTTTACGGATGAAACGAACGCTGCTGGGATGGGTGGGTGGATGCCGTTATCGTAAGGAAAGCTTTTTTAAATTTTTATTTTAAATTATTTGAAATAGTTATTTAATTATTGGATTAACGATCAATTTGACAGTTTTTCATTTGTATTGCTAATAAAAATGTTTAAAAAAAAACAATTCACAATTCAAAACTTATTTTTGATTTATTTAAAAAACACAAAATTAAAGCGATTATGTTTATATAATATATTAGAAAATATTTTTTTTCTAAGCAATTAGCACAGAGTTATCTCATTAAGGATGAATTGTTAACTATTTATAATCCAAAAATCCAATGTTTAATTTTTTCAAAATTGTTTTTGTCACCGCTTTTTCCTTGGATTTTTTGGTGCCAATTGAGCCAGAGATTTCAGCGTCATTTGTCCCCGCCATTACCCCGTGTGGCGAAGGTGTGAATGAAAAAAGAATGAAAGTGAATGAATGAATGCAAATCTAATGAACCAACCAACAAAACACAACAGCAACCGCACCAAAATGGCGCACAGAGTGCCAGAAAAATATGACAATTTAAAATGCACACAATTTTTTATTCGTATTGGGATTGGAAAATTGGAAAATAAATTTTTATTTAAAATTCTTGGATTTTCTTTAAATTTGATTTTTGTGGAATTTGCAAAATTTTGTACATTTTTGTGCTCAATGGCGAAAAAAAATTAAATACCAAAGTAAAAAGTGAAATCTAATACAATTAAAATATTTGCATAATTTTCTATTATTGGGTTCTTTTTTAACCTCGTCTCATTAATCCAAATTAATTTTTTAAAAATAATTATTTTGCCTTAAACAGTATGGGTGTGCGAGAGTATCGGTTCATGATTCTCGACTCGAGAATTTCTCGGGGTTTTCGCTTCTCGATTTTGGTCTCGTTCTCGGGGTCATTTCTCGGTCTCGGTTCTCGATTATCGGTAAAAATCATTTCTCGCACATCCCTATTAAACGAGGTAAATTTCTGATTATGAAAGAATCCTTTTCTATTAACGAAACAGTTTATACAACTGAATTTTAAGAAAAAAAACAAAAACTAAAATTCACCAACAATAAATAAAAATGTAATAAATGCCTAAATTTCACTAATTACCCTCCATTATTTATTTTATTTAAATTTTCAACATCATTTTGTACAATTACCCCCCCCCCCCCCCCTCCCATTGCCCGAAAGACTCCGCCCTCCCTCATTCTCCGTCATTCATTTTGCTTTCCCCGACTCCACAAAAATTCCCCGCCCATTCTCATCATCAGCAGCCGTTGGTCCATCCGGCGGCGGATTTTATCCCCACCCCACTAACAAAGCTCAAGCAATTTGGATGTTTTTTTTTCTTGGCGTTCTGTACAAATTGTAAATTTAAAATGTTTGTATACTATGTATTTATTTCGAGACAAATTTATTCATTTTAAGATTTCAAAATTTTAATTAATGCAATTAAGCATTTTCCCAATGTGTCCCATTATTGGGTTGCGCATTCTGTTGGTATTTTGTCTACTTCCATTTGGTGGCATTCATTCGGTGGCACATTTTCGTGTCAAATCAGTCGGTGCCCGATCAGTGGTCATTGAGGTGGAATTTCCATATTATTTTTTCTTTGTTTAAAAAAATAAATTTTGTTTTTTAAAGATGATTGAAGCGCAAAATGTTAGCCGATTTGACATGCGTGTGCTCATTTATGACTTGGAGAAGCTGCGCGAGTTTCGTCGCAGTGAGCTCACTGGCGCCCGTTACAATGCGCAGGTCCAAAAAGGGCATTTTAAATTTTATTAGCATTTATTTTAAATTTATTTAATAATTTAAATATTTTTTATTTGTTGTTCGCATTTTTATTTAATTCTCCTTCTGCCAATTTTAATGTGTTTGCTCGAAGAAAACCGGTTTATTTTTATATATTTTCAAAACGAGTATTTTGTTTTTTTAATTTAATGCTCGAAAAATTATTATTTTATAAGAAAATACCAATTCGTACTTTTCCATTTTGTTATGAATCGCCAAAAAATGATGCTTAAAAAAAAGCATTTTTCGCAGGAATTGAGCGGAAAATCCAAAACAATGGGGGAGATAATTTTGAAAAGGGGTAAAATTTGGGAATTTTGCCACAGGACGAATAGGACGAATGAATGAATGAATGCCTTAATTAAGTAAGATGTCGTATTTAAAATATTGTTTTTAAAATTAATTACTCATAAAGTTATGATAAATTTACATAAAACATCCTAATTATATAAAATTTTATAAATTTTCAAGTTTTCCAATTTCAAAAATATTGCAATTCTGTAAAGCGTTTGTTTAATTAGTTTGTTTGATGAAATTATATTTACATGGCTTGTGTACGTTTTTTCATTTTCTCAGACCCGTCAAACTTTTTGTTGTTGAGAAATGATGGGAAAATAAGTGAGAAAACGGCTCGTTATTGTACTCTGCTGAGAAAAAAAAATTAATTAGAAAATATTTTTGATGAATGGAATTACTGATTTTATTATTAATATTAATATTATTAAAAATATTTTAAATGGATTTTATTTGTTTCCATTTTAATTTTTTTTTTTGCACAAAAATAAATTAATTTTCAAATTTTTATATTAAAAACAAAATTTAAATACTTTTATTCCGTTTTTTAATTAAGTTTTCAAAATTTTCTCGAAATTTTCTTTTATGCTTCCTTTACAATTTCCGCTCGAGAAATTCTCGACCTGTGCCCTCTCCGCTGTCTGTGGTGGTGGTGGTGGTGGTCATCGGGGCTAATTGAACTTTTTGCTGACCCTCCAGCGGCAAGGGGAGGCGGGGGATGGGGAGCGGCACTTAAGAAGCGCCTCAGGCAAATTCCCATCAAATTGCCCGAGGGCATTTTTAATTTTTACTAAAAACTTTTGGAGGTGGCCCCCTTTGTTTTGTGACCTTTTAAGCGTAGCAAAAAGTTGCGGGGGAGGGGGGCAAATGGACGGGACATTTTGGGTGGGGTCCAAATTCTCTGTAAAAATGCTTTCTTAATGAGTAATTTTGCGGACTCTATCTGCCGATGGATTTGCCGAGGTGGAAATAATAAGGAAGTTGGGATTTTGATTTGAATGAATGGGGGACGGAAGAAAAAAGGGCGGAGGAGAAAATTTGGGAAGGATAATTCCAAAAATTGCACAAAATATTAAAAAAAAAAATTCGATCCGAAAACGAAAATAAATTTTAAAATTTCGCATTTTATATATAAGAATCAATTTTAAATATCTACATAGATGTGATAATTTTGTTTTGTCCATTTGGATGAAAGTCAATAAAATTTAATGAATTTTTGCGGGGCCCATCCTTTTCCCGGCCTCCTTCCTCTCCATGTCCGGCCGGATTCTCAAATTTCAGCCAATTTTCGGCATTACGAATATTACAATTTTTACACTGCTTCATTTTGTTTACACCAAATTTTAGTCAAAATTCGAGTAATGGCGATTTTCTTTTTTTTGATAAATTTATCTTCTGGCTTAATGAATAATTGTGACAAAAATTGATTGACTCGGAAGACAACGGAAGTCCCTAATTAAGTTGTCGAGTCCGCGGAAAACAACATATTTGGTCATTAAGGGAAAAAGAAGAAAAAAACAAATTTATTTTTTATGATGAACAGTGAGAAAAATAATTTAAAATTGGAAATTTCTAAATTATTTCATTTTATTTTTTAGCTGTTTTCATTCGACGGACTTTTGCCAGCAAATTGGTTCGCATTTCGCATTGAATATCGCCTCATTTTCCGAGTTGGGCCCGAAAAAAGAGGAAAACATTTTGACGAACAATTGATGATGGATAACAACGGCAACAACGATTTGACCACAAAACAGGCGGGCAAAAAAAAAAAATAAAAATTACAAAATTATTTTTCCGGAAAAATCTTTCCCCTAAAAGTTTCAAATTTCACAACCTCTTCCTTTATTCATGCACTTTTACTGGTGAGAGCACCTTCTTTCTTCTTTTTGCCTGCTTTGTCTGTGTTGATCAAAAATGGCACCCCCTTTTGTGTGCCGAAAATGGGCCCAAAAATCACAGTGTGTTGTTGTACCGACGGCGGCGGCAATGATTATGATGACCCCCGTGGGGGGCTGTTTGTGTGTGGTGACCTTGGCGGAAAACGTCCCAATTTTGAGGGGAGGAAACCCCGAGGGGTTGGGCTGGGGGCCCTACCTGAAAACTTCCCCTCCCCCCAAGGCGGCCATTGTTTGGGCTACTCAGGCACCACCACCACCACCAGCAACACAATTCGGAGCACCACCACCACACAATTTGGGAGTGGGTATTTGGATGAGCATTAATTGCCCATCCGCCGCCCCCGCCGATGAATTTTGAAAATGGTGTTGAAATGGGCGAAAGTGGGGGGAGGAGGTGTGAAAAATTAGCATAGAAATTTGGAAAATCCGCTAGGAATTGAATGGCAAAATGCATAGACAAACACATTAAATAAAGGATGGCATTAGAGGAGAAGAAAGAAGAATGGGGGGGGGGGGGGGGAATTGAAAATTTATTTAAAATCAAAAATTGAAAAAATGGAAATTTAAGGGTGATTTAATTAAAAAAATGATAAATGGAACTGATTATATCAATTTTTAAATAATAATTATTACAA
The DNA here is from genome assembly GCA_023374025.1 of Heterodera schachtii. Classification (NCBI taxonomy): domain Eukaryota; kingdom Metazoa; phylum Nematoda; class Chromadorea; order Rhabditida; family Heteroderidae; genus Heterodera; species Heterodera schachtii. The sequence goes on from SIJG01000016.1 coordinate 1,724,369, forward strand.
AGAAATGATTGAAGATTTATTATTTTTTAAATCATTTAAGAAAGAAGCGAAATTTTTGGGAAATTTAATTAAAGAATATCAAAATTACAATTAATTAATCATAAATCAATTTTTCATATAATAATTTAATTAGAAAGACAATTAATATATTAATATTTTATAGGAATTTTCAAAAATTATAAATCTTTTCAGGAATTAATTGTCCGAACCCGAACAGAGCTTCAAAGTGACTCAGTCGGCCGAGAACAAATTTTAAATGAAGTGAAATTTAATTAAAAATTAAATAAAATATTTAAAATTTAAAAATTTGAATGTTAGGTAAACGAAGTGGAGGATGAAGTTGTGCAATTCGACAAGGTCCAACTGTTTCCCGAAATGCATCAACTGAACATTACGCTTTCGCCGGTGTTCGCAAAGAGGCCGAGAGTAGGCAAAACTATTTTTTACAAAAAAATGTTTTAATTATAATTATTATTTCGGTTTAAACTAAATTCAATAATTTTTATATGTATGAATTATATATGTTTAAAAAAATGGTTTTTCATTAAATTCTTTTCTTTCTATTGTATTAATGTTTTTTTAATTAACAAAATATATTATTTATTAAAAAACAGCATGCAAATTTATTTTGTTTTAAATTTTTTTCTTATTTTTGGTTAGATGGAAAAATTAAAATAAATTCCCATTTTTTTTCTTTTTGTTTTGTTTGTTTTTCTCATTATTTTTTTTTTTGCGCTTTCCTTTTTTGTAATCCGATGTGCTTCATCTTTTACTTTTTCTTTTTTGTGTGAGGGGTGAAGAGAAGTGCTCATTTTTCATTCGCTCGTGCTTCTTTTTTTTTGTTGAATTATGAGATGAGATGAAGAGAGAATAAGAAAAAAAAGGGATGGATGGCATAAAAACGGTAAAATTTCCATTCATTAGTGTTAATGTCCTTCATTAATGTGCTAATAATGAAGAGCAGCGGTGCCGACGGCCTAATAAACACAAAAGCAGAATGAACACTGCAAATAGATTCTCATCCCGTTTGTTTGTTTATTTGTTTAGGAAGAGATTTCTTCAAAAGAAAAAAGTTAATTTTTATTTTAATTAGCAGTTTTTTGATTTAAACTCATTAAACGAACCGTTAATGCTTTTTAATGTTTAAAAAAATTGGCCGTTTTTCATGAAAATTTTAATTTTACTTTTTTTTCTCCGAATGTTTTAAATAATATTTTTTTAGTTTGCAAAATTAGCAATTTTCATTTTCATTTAGTTTCAAATTCATTTATAAAAATTGAAAATATAAAAACTTTTTGAAAATAAAATTTATTATATTTTAAAAGCTGCGCCATTGCCAATTTGGCACATATTGTCTTTGTATTATTCCTTCTGACTCACTTGACTTAATCGCGGCCATATACATTAATGCGAAAAGGGGCACTAATCTGCCGACAAAAGTCGGATTTGGCTCAATTTGCATATATTTTCGGATGTTCTCTGTTAAAAACAAATCCAAAATGCATAATTTTCGACAGCCCTTAATTTCTTTTAATATTATAATAATTAAAATTATTAAAAATAATGATTTTTTAATGCCAATGGTTGGGGCCTTTCAAAAATTTTTTTAAATATATAAAATAATGGAAAATCTCTCAAAAATTTATCCCAAAACTTAAAAATTTTTAAAAAAATAATGGAAAAATCTCTCACTATCAAAATTTCTCATTTTTTTGTAATTATCCAAACCTTAAAAACAATTTAATTATATTTTAAACTTAATAAAAAAATATATAAAAATTTTGACAATTTTACTGAATTTTTCACAACATTGCCCAGCAAATGTTCAAGTGTTTTGTCCAAATTTATTTCTTCTTCGTTCCTTACCTTATTTTCTTTTGTTTTATTTCATTATTCCCTTCACCCAATTTGTGCTGGAATTTGTGGATTGAGCACTCTGAATTTGTGTAATTGAATTGTTGACCAATCCGACAAAGTTTTGGGAGAAAATTTGGAATGAAAAAATTTGTTGGAAAATTTCGTAATAAAAACAACAACAAAGAAAAACAAGAAAACTTGTAAATTATTATTTTTTTAAATATACGAAATATGATTTATATAAATTAATGAATTTTTTAAAAATGACTAAAAATATTTTAAATAAGTAATTTCTCATAGATTTTAATTCATTATTACTAAATTTTACCTAATCATTTTTGAATGAATGATAAAAGTTGAATTAAAATTGGATATTACAATTACTTTGTTTATTGTATTTAATTAAAAATTATTCCACAGATAAACACCCTCATTGTGGCCGAGCTACAGTGTTCTCGGGGTACGATAAAGCCTCAGGCGCAACAGTTGTCGGACGATGGTACTGTATTCAGGTACTAAACTAAAATATTTGCAGAGAATAATATTATTGAAATTATTCAATTTAATTATATCAGTTTAATCGAAATAGGAAAGAATTATTTATAATTTTTAATTTTTGCTCAGTTTCGACTTGAAACGTGTCCATCCTGAGCCTCTGCCAGTGGAACGTAAATTGCTGCTGAAAACGTTGAACTGCGCCAATTTATGTGTGTTCCCATTTGTACGGGTCGAACCAACGATAAAATCGGCGGAGGAAATTTTGTATGTTTTTCAATTTCATTTATTAATCAAATAATTTTTTATAAACATATTTTTAAGTATTTTGGATACCAATAAAACAATTTTTTTTTTCCCATACTCCAAAATATAAATTCAAATAAAATTTAATGAGTTTAAACTGAAATTTTAGCCCCTCAATTAGCAGCAGCAGCAGATTCCATCAACAACATCAGCAGCAACGTTATACCTTTCGAGCCCGCGAAATTTGCGAGGCATTGCTTCAGGAAGATGACGATGAAGAACAATTTGGTGAGCAATCGGCGATGGAAAGAAATGCCAAATTTGGCCAAACCCAAAATGGGTGGCCAAATGCTCGGCACAAATTGTTGGACCGTCGGTTCAGCCGAACAGCGACAAATAGCGGCGCGAAAAGCCCATTTTTATTGAGGACTACGACAATTTTATCCATTTTTGTTCAAATTTTGTATATGTTCAAGCAAATATTATGAAAATAAAATTCACGAAAATTTAATTTATAAAATATTGTAATCAATATGTTATTTAAAATTAGAAATTATATATTTTAATGTTTATTTTTTAATTTGGTCACCAATTTTGTTTTTTAAATGTCAAAATTCGTCCTTCAAATATGCCGAATGATAAACTGAAACCTTTTTTGAATCCTATTCGCTGGCATTGGTCACCAGCTTATGGCCAATTTGTGCATTATGCAACACTTCGCCGTTGGCAATGTTGCCGAAAAAAGTGCCAAAAACGCCCAATTCCAGGGTCACCTCCATAATACAATAGTATTTTTTTCTTTTATTTGTCACGCATTTTACATTTTTACAATTTGCAAGTTAGAAATGATGCTAATTGGGAATAAGCAATAAAACAATGATTTATTTGAATATGATCAGCGGAAAGCATAATATAGCAGTTTCTTCTTTTTTGGCTTCATTTTGTGCCATTTTTGCCCCATTTTTAATTTCTTCGCTTTTCATTTCTCTTCTCCTAAAATTACTTATCTTACTAATAATTCTTTTGCGAAAAATTGTTACCATTTTGCGCGTCTGTTTTGGAACCAAATCTGAAAGAAAAAGCATTTTTGTAAGATTTAAATCCGTTTAATTTTAATTTTCTAAATTAATTTTTGTGGACTTACAAGAATTCGGTTTTCGTCGAGCCCAGTTTTAAGTGCCAATTCGTCCCGCTGCAGCATGTCCGGGTAATGGGAACAGCAGAACACCATTTCCATTTGCCCTGACACATAATTTTTAACAACGATAATTAATTAGCTAATTTAACTTTTTTTACCAATTATTTTTTATAATTAATTAGGTAATTTATTTTTACCAATTTGCTCTTGTGTAAATGTCCTGCGAGTTTGTCTTTTCCGTTCTCCGCCGCTTGTCAAATTGCTGTTTTTGGTTTTTCTGTAGCCCATTACGACAAAATTTTTCGTAAAATTATTCAATTTGTCCATTTTTGATTCTTTGCTTTGTTTTTGAAGCTTTTTTTGGCCAAATGGTGATCAATGTGTTTGAAAGATTATTCGACAAACTACAAACATTAAGCACATTTTATATTTATTACAATGATTTTGCCCATTAACCAATTAAATATTGCAAATTCTTTTTTTAATTCACTCAAATTATAAAATATTAAGGGAATTGTTGAAGTTTGTAGATTGGATTTTAGAATTTATGAAGATCTTCGCCCGAGGATTTTCTGAAAAAAACGTTTTTACAAAAATTTAAAAAGGCATTTCGAATATTTTTAGACTTTTTCTTTGCCTTACACCTTAAAAATGATTAACATCACGGCAAAAATAATTATTGAATTAAAAATATTTTTATTCCCTTTTTTGTTATTTGAAAGTGCAATTTCACTGCCACAAAAGTGCATAAATATTATTATGTCTCATTCTTAAATCATTTGGCCCATTTTTTGTCCATTTTTGTGTCGGGCAAACATTTCATTTGCTTTGCAAATATTTAGGCAAATCAACAAAACTGAAAACGCACTTTAAAAATATGTTATTTGGAGCTGGTAGGTTGTCGTGCTGGGTCGTTTCGTAAAACTGCCAAATTTACATGTTTTTCGAGAAAATCCGTCATGACTTTTCTTAAATACGTCCTAAAAAATAATCTTGATATCATACGATAGCCCTTACAAATTAGGTTAATTTATTATCATGAAAAATTTCAGAATTTTCTCTTCAGTCAGAGACCAGCGACCACCCTTATTTGTTAGGATAAAAGTACAATCCATCCTCCCTCTTCTTAATCTCGTTCATTGCCTTCGCTTCCGATCATTTAGTGATCAATTTGATTTAATAATCAAATTTTTTTTGTAATTGTTTTTTTATATAATAGAGAAAGCGTTAATTGTATTTCCCATACTCTTTAATATTAATTTAATGTGTTTAAATTAAATCGTGACCCAAAATATAGATTTAACCCAAATTTTGTTGGAGCAGAGTTTTGTTGCGAAACAAATCAAAATTCCGTAATTATTAGGATGTCAATTTTATGTAAATAAATATTTTTTTTTCCTGGATTCTCCATGCTCTGAATAGTAGGAAAAACACTTTCTTTTTTGTGTCCGCGAACGAAAATAGGGACTTTTATTTACATATATTTACATATTTCGTGGTTTTGTACATATTTGGTACACATATTTTGCACATTTTTCTTATATATTTTCATTTTTTAAGTCTTTGAGGATTTTTAAATTGACCAAGTTTTTAATTTAAATTTTGGCCTACCAATTATATAAAATATTTAATAGGTATTTTATACATATTTAGTATATATTATGAATATTTGCCACATTTTCTTAGATTTTGTGCATTTTTTGAGGATTTTTAATGAATTTTTGTTAAATGCCCCAAAAAATCCAAAATCTCGCAATTTTTTTTGTACATATCATATTTTTATTTTTTACATGTTTTAAAATTTAGAGAAATTTCTTCTGAAAAAAAATATTTTGAAAATGTACCACTAAAAATCGGTTATTTTCCAAAAAAAAGAGATACAAAAACCAAATAAACATTTAAAAAATTTTTCTTTACAAATCTGGTACATTTTTGGCTTTTTGTACACATTTCTTATATATTTCGATCATATTTATGTACATATTTTGGCCACTTTTTGTACATATTTTTGACATCCCTAGTAATTATGTATTAATAAATTAAATAAAAGTACCACAGAAATGGAAATTTACATAAATATAATGCAATGCCTATTTTTTCCTAATTAGGTAATCAATTATTTTATTAATCTATCAAAATCAGTCAACCAAATATTCCCAGTTAAAAGCTGCAAATCTTTTTTGAATCCGAATCCTGACAATTTTGCAGTTTAGGTCTTAAAAATTTTCAAATTTTAGCAGTTAAACAATGAATTTAGAAAATTTAAATAAAATTTGTTTCGAGAAATATTTGACAACATATTTAAAAAATATGACTAATTAAAAAATCCAAAGAAAAATTTTATTCGATTTACCAAAGTGATCACAACAATTTGAATTATATAAAGAAGTTTGAATACATAATATTTATCCAAAAATCAGTCCACCAAATAAGCCGTATCGTAAGCAGTCTTTACATTTTCTATGCCACAGGCATTTGCGCTGGCCAATTTGGTCCTCAGCTTATGGCCAATTTGTGCATTATGCAACACTTCGCCGTTGGCAATGTTGCCGAGCAAAGTGCCAAAAATGCCCAATTCCGGGGTCACCTCCTCAAAAAAGTCTCCTCCGCTGCTTCCTTCTTCATCCTCTGCCCAAACAATGTGATTCTGAATTTGCATAAATGAATTTTAAATTTAAAGTATTTTAAATAAATGAAATGAATGAAAATTGAAACTGAGAATTTTAAAATTAAGCTCACAATTGATGCATTTTCCCAAATTTACCTTCACAGACTTTGGTCTTAATTTTTCCATCAAAATGTATGCCCGACGTTTGTCAGCTTCGAAATTTGACAAAGTTTCGAGAATTTCTTCGCCCAAATAAATTTTCTTCACTTCATCTTTATTAAATGCGTTCCATAATGCATATTCAGTTAATTTCATTACAAAATTATTTGGCTGTTTTTTGACTCTCTAAAATGAAAAGAATTAATAACTTTTTAAACACATTTTTAATATTTTATTTGTTCTTTTACTTCAATTATCTCAGAAAATTGCTCATTGTTCTCATTCTCTTCAATTCTCCACATTTTTGCATAAGTGTCTCGGATGGCTTTAATTAATGGAGCTTCTTCAGGGTTTGGGAAAAATCGTTCAACCATCCCAGGCTCAGAGAGCACCTAATAATTAAAAAATGGGAATGTTAAAAAGTTGAAAAATGCTCAAAAAAAAAGACACAAAATAATATTACAACATTAACCTGTTGAACTATTTTTGAATGTGCCAATGCGGCAATAAGCGATGGTGCTTTCTGGAAAAAGTTTTGTAAAATTATTTAAATAATTATTTTTATAATGAATAATAACACAATTATTTCATTTTTTACAATTGCCGTCGATCGTTCAATGATCCGTCGAACTTTCATTAAATTTTTCCTTTTGTTAAGCATATTTTCCTGATTGAATACAACAGCAACATCATGGCGTTGATCGAGACGCAATGAAAAGTCATTCTCGTCAAGTGTAAGACTAAATTTTATTTATTTTTGTAAAATTTGAAATTAAATCCTTAAATCCCCTCACCGTTTTACACAATGTTGCAATGCCAAAACAAAAACATTTATTTTATATTTACCCACCAATTGTTCCTTTATTAAATTTGACTCATTATCACGATAACACATTTTGTCAATTAAGAGAATGATTCCCTTTGGGTTATTGAATTGTGTCCTTAAAATATTTATATTTCATCAAACAAAATTCTAAAAATTAACACGGCTGGGATTGATAGTTTTTACAAAGAAAATGTTCTGAATTTTATTATTCATTTCGTAGTTGTCAGAATGACATAAAATTTTGCAGGAAAATACCAAACGATAAGTGCTATTCAATCTGTCAAATTCCAAAAAATTTCATACACCCTAAACTTTTTTACAAGCATTCGCGTGTTAATTAAACTTGAAAGTTCCACGGCAGTGTTCGTGAATTTGATTTTTCAAGTTTTAAAAATGTTTGTAATTATGTAAGTATTTAATTAATGAAATTTTATGAAACTTTGCAATAAGCTAGCCTTTATGCTAAGGTATTTTTCCTGGAAAATTTCAAGTCATTCTGACAGCTACGACCTGAATAATGAAATTCCGAACTTTTTCAAACTCGTGAAATTATAAATCATAGCCCTGATAATTGAATTAATAAATACAATTGTTTACCAAGCTTTGTAAAGTGCTTCTACAGTATTTGAAAGTGTGGGATTTTCTATTGAATTTGCCAAATTCAAACCCAACTTTGAAAGAATTCGTTTGTGAAGTTTTGTTGTTAGTTCCGAAGAAGCAAGTCCACCAACTGAAGTGCCATTCACTTCAATCTTAATTTGATTATATATTTGAAAAAAATCAATAAATTATCAATTTAACTAATTACCTGCTTTAGTTCATAAGTTTTTGAGACATCATTGTCATTGCTATTCTTTTCACAAATCATATAATCCTTAAGGAATTTAAAATTGTTTTTTCTACCGTTTAAAAAAAATGTTAAATTTTAAACATTTTTTTCCAATTTTATTTATAAATGTTTTTATATTTGTTAAAATTTACTGCTCTTTGGATAAGCAAAGTGATTGGTTGTTTAATGCCTTCAGAATGGACTTGGTCCATTATGTCAAAAGCTTTTGCCAACAAATGGTTATGTTGGATTATGCCTTGGTAAACTTCCCGCAAAAATTCGTAATCGCGCATTACTCGAAAATACAACAAATTAAATGCCTAAAAATAAAGAATATACTTTCGAATCTGCAATTGGTCTTCCATTAAATCTTAATTGCGTTTTTTTTTATCTTAACAAAATATTGATTTTTAGAATTTTTTTTTTATTCAATGCATTCAAAAACCTCAAAATGTGCCTTATTTGAACTGCAATCAGTAATTAATTAATTGGTCATTTTATATGCTTTTAGTTTTTCATAAATACATTCAAATCACGGGCATAATCGTTGAGGTAATTTTACTTACTTATGGTTTTGTCCATTATTCGTTTGTATTAAAGAAATTTGGAAAATTATTATTTTTTTCAAAATCCAATCGTTTCAAATAAAAATGCATTAATTTATCAAATAAGCTAATATTCAGTTTAAATGAAGAGCTTATCGAGTAAATTGTAATATAATTAAAATTAAATAAATAAACATTTTACTGTTTGAACGTTGTACGCTTGCTCAAAATATGTTCGAGAAAATGGCGACGGAAAAAGCGTAAATTGCTCCACTAGGGTTATAGGCCTAAATGAATGAAGCTGAATCTTTGGAGTTAGCCGAGCGGAATCCCGAAGTTTTCAGTTTCTCGATCCCTTTATTCCGGTCGCAATTTTTTATGGAAATTATTTGGCTTACTGAGAATTTCAAAAATATGACTAAAATATTTCAATGTTGAAATTTCCGTCGTCGTCTTTCTTACCTCGGCGACCACCAGGCCCAGGAGAACAAAAGGCGTAAACGAAATCTTTAAAAATTTAACCAAAAAATCAACGCGGGTTCGATAAACCTTACCTTTGATCAAAATCCTTTTTAAGCTCATGTTGCATATTTTCTGCCCATTGTTTTGCTTCATCAATTAAATTATCAGTTTGAAATTTTCTTAACTGTTTTTCAATGTCGACCGTATAATCATTTACCGCATATTTTCCTTAAGTTAATCCATTTTTTATGATAAAAATAAATAAATAATTTCAAAATTTTTTTTTTGTTAATTTTGGCATTAGTATTCGAAATAAACCATAAGGAAAATCATACAACTTAAATTCACATATTCACAGATTTTTATAGTAAAAATAGTGAAATAAATATTTTATAGTTCCGAAAAAAATAGTTAAAAATAAATTAATAATTATGAAATTATTATATTCAATTTTTATTCGATAATCACCTGAACTTGACGAACTAATCTCTTTTCCAGCAGATGCATTTTTGGGAGGTGTCGAGTCCAAAAAACGAATGCCCAAAATTAAAATTAAAAGAATTTGTGGGCAAACTTTTACAATATTCATATTTTCTATAATGTTTTAAATATGAAAAGAATAGAATTTTATGAATGAATATATTTTTTTAATTCTCCAAAATAATGATAAAAAATATACATTAAAAAAAGAATTATCATTCGAAAACTATGCCAAATTAAATAAAATTTATAAGTTAGGTTTTGGTTTTATGCTTTTTTATAGGAAAAAATAATTATTAGACCGGAAGCAATGGCGTTAAGCCAACACTTCAAAAAATAAAATTGTATACATTTACCATCGCTAAATCATTCACTAACTCCAATTTTTCCCCGTCATTATTATTTTGTTTATGCCAAAATAGGCTCCTACGCATTCATATATTTTATAAATCATTAGTAGGGCTGCTAATTTTATGTAAGAAAAATTGCGAATTATGTAAAAAAAATATGTATGAAAAATGCTAAAATATGTATGAAATATGTACAAAAACCCCAAATATGTACTAAAATATGTAAATAAAATTTTTTAAATGGTAATTTTTTGGATAAAAATTCTTTGTAAAAAGTAAACAGAGGCATAAAATGCCATAAAAATGAACAAAATAGGCTTAGAATCACATTTTAGTATTTCAAAAATTAATTTTAATATATATTTTTTGAAAAAAAATTCGATTTTTTAGAGATATATTTTTCAAAAAATTTCTAAATTTTCACAAAAAACAAAAAAATGCGAAAAAGTCCAAAATATGTATAAAATATGTACATATGTAATATATAGAAAAACCATGAAATGCGAAAAAGTCCAAAATATGTACATATGTAATATATAGAAAAACCCCGAAATATGTAAAAATATGTAAATAAAAGTCCCAACATTTGTTCGCAAACACAAAAAAGAAAGTGTTTTTCCTACTATTCAAAGCATGGAGAACCAGGAAAAAAAAATGTATTTGCATAAAATTAGCAGCCCTAATCATTAGGTCACACATAAGAATTTCAATCAATATTTTGCCTTCGTTGTAATTAATCCTCCCACATATTTCCGTTCATTTGCTTTTCATTATCGACAAGGCCAATTTTTTTCGATATTTATGCTTCACAGCGTTAAAGTCTCGGTTTTTTTTTGGTTTTTTGGTTTCGGTCTCAAGTCTCGGTCTCGAGTACGCGGTTTTTCCAAGGGTATGAAAGAATACTAATGATGCCAAAATACCCAAAATTAGTTTTGCATCGACAAATTAAATTCTCGTGGCCGAGTTGGAACTTCTTCTCTGTCAAATTTGCATCCGTCACCAACTGACCCCAAAAATCTATATTTTCTTAAAAATACGCTAAATAGCACATTGCTATTTTTGGACAAAATCTGTTAACAAAGAAACTCAAATTTTCAAACTCTGCCGGAAGTCGCCTATCGGCACCGCCAAAGCCAAGTTGGGTTGGTTGGATGTTAGCGTAAAAATTTTAGAAACTTTATTTTCATCAAAAAGAACAAGTAAATATTTTTGAAAAATTTTATGGAATTCATATCACTGGGGCTGCCAAAAATGTACAGAAATATATAAGAAAAATCCCGAAAATGTACAAAAAACCCCAAATATGTAGCAGATATGTAAATAAAATATTTAAAAAGTTATTTAGAAAAAAAAATCTTCGTAAATGATGAACTAGGCACTAAATGCCATAAAAATGACTCAAATAGGCTTAGCCCGATTTTTGTTCGCAAACACAAAAAAGAAAATATTTTTCCTACTATTTAGGCCATGGAGAATCCAGGAAAAAAAAATGCATTTCCAAAAAATTGGCAGCCCTACATATCATAATACATGATAACTAGGGCTGCAAAAAATATGGATATAAAATCCCCAAATATTGCCATAAAATATGGACTAAAAATCGTGAAATATTGAAATAAAATTGCAAAAATATGGACATAAATTTTTCAAAATTGAGGGCATAATTTCTCAAAACTTTTTCAAACTCACTAAATGTAAAGTAAAACTTTCATAAATAATTAAATATGGCATTTAAAATCATTTTAAAAGAATAAACATACGATAAAGCTAAAATTTAGTCATTTAACGAAAAATCAATTCCGAATGGCGAATTTTTCGCTTTTTTGCTTATTTTTGGCAGAAATTAACCATTTTTTGAGAAAATTTAAATTTATTGAATGTTTTCGAGAAAATTTTGTTAAAAAAATTTTTGAAAATTTTCTGGTCTTTAGGTGGTCAAAAAGGCCAATTTAGCTGATGGGGGCCGTTCTAAAAGAGATTTTTTGGAAAAATGCCAAAATATGGACAAATATGGAAATATGGACATTAATCGCGAAATATGGAAAAATATGGAAAATATGGATATAGAAATCCATCCTAGAAGCTTCAAACCAAGTTAAAAACAAAATGGAATTTAAACTTAAAATTCATTTCGCCTCGTGAGTAGTATTAGTATAAAAATCTTGTCCCCCCCCTGGGCAGAGAGATGCGTATTCACCATAGGAGAGAGGAGAGAATTAGAGAAAAAGAGTAATTCATAAATCTCGAAAAAGCGATTAAATTGTAAAGAGACCCCGGCCACTATTTTTTGTGTAAAAACCCAGCCTAATTGTACATATTCTCGAGTACGCTTCGCACCACTGCGCGAATGTTCAGCCGTTTTTTTGTTGTCCCAATTAATCGATATCAACTAAATTTCGATTGTGCATGCAACAATTTTAATGCACCATATAAATTATGAATTGAAAAGAAAAAAGTTAGAAAAATGATGGAATAAACCTTCTCTTTTCTCTTTTGATCTTCGAAATTTTATTAGTGCGTGAAATAAATGACTATGAAAATGCGCGAAATAATGATTCTGTATTAATAATTTTTTTCGCAAATAATTTTTAATTACGAAATATTAGAAATAATTATATTGGATAAATATTTTTTAGTTCTCTATAATAAAAAAAAAATTTTTCTCTCATATCCTTTTTTTTCTGTGATGAATTAACAATTAAAAGGCTGGTATTTTTGCATCTCCCGCTAAACAATAAACCATTTGGGAACTGTCCAGATAAAAAAAAACTTTATTGGAAATTTAACAGAATAACAATTATTTATATTAGAACAGGTAATTCAAATATTTTTAAAGTGGAACATAAAAAATGGTGAGAGTGCGCGAAAAAATGCTAAACAAAATTTATATGAAAAATGCTCGGATTTTTTAATTTTTAAAGCGGGAAATAATTATTTAATTTTTAAAATCGTGATGACTACATATAATTATAAAGAACTTCTGGGAATGGAAGATATATATGATTAAAAATGTTTAAAATAAAAGCCGCGCGGATAGGGGGGAGGTGGTGCGCTGCCATCGTCTTTTTGGAGATGATCCCTTTAATCGATGCACATGGAAAATGATTGGAAATATTTAATTAAATCACAAAAATAAAGATTTAAAGACAGAATCAAAAGTAATGAAAAATAATTAAAAAGTAACAATATAGTAAATATAAAAAAAAATTGAATTTATAATATAAAATTTTATTGAAAAGAGAAAATAAAATAATTTGAAATAATTGTTTAAATATTTTTAATGAGAATGTGAGAAAAAAATAAATATTTGGAAAATAGGTATGAATTTTCAAACTGTTTATTTTCAACCATCTTTTTCAGGATTCCAAACTTTGTTCTCATTTTCTCCAAAGATTTGTCCTCTTTCGATTTTAATTTACGGAAAAGAATCTCACCAATAAAATATTGATCCACCTAAAATGAATTAGAGAGCCCCACGTGCGTCGTGGGGTGATATAGAGTACCACCAAAATAGTTGCAAATTAACATATGCTTTATCGGCTCACAATCAGTTGCTTTTACAAACACTTCCCCCCCCCCCCCTCCGGAAAGTGAAAAGTGAATAAAATTAGCATAAAAGTTAAAAAACTGAAAATGGAAAAATTCGATGACTAATTGACAAACTGCCATCGCGCAAATTTAATCTCCGTTTTAAATCTGGCTAAGAAAAAAAGCTTTGCGGTAATGAAAATAAATGAACTATGAAAAATGAAAATAATGAAAAAAGACAGGGATTTTTAGGGGGTTGAGTTAACTGAAAAAAACAATTTTTTTATATTCAAAATTCAAATTTGGCGCGCTAAATGACCTAATTATTTCCCCAAATCCTGCCAGTGCTGACTCAGCTGTCACTTATAATGATTGATGGCTAAAAATGCGCATTTTTGACCAAAAAAATGACACGTGACTGGTCCATGTGACCGAATTATTAACACAATGCGGCGCACCGCGCGGAAAAATGAGTCAGCGTCATTGAAAATGACCCAACTGTCAATGAAAAATGGCGGCGAACAGCTGAACCCCGTCAATCACGTGCCAGGCGGTGTGCCTGTCACCAGAGCCCTCCGGGGCCGCTATAAAAGCCCAAATTGCGGAAGTTGTAATCACTCTAACAGAGAAAAACAAAAACTGTGCACACAAAACAATAACATTTAAAAATAATTTAAAAAAAGTATTTTTAAATAAAAAATCGACCAATAAAAAATAAAAATGTCTCACATTCAAAAAAAATTTTTGACCATCCCCGTTGAAAAAAGAAAAGAAAGAAATGTAAAAAATTATTTCAAAAAAAATATTAATGAAATAAATTTGAAAGAAAATAATTATGTTGAGATTTCGTCTACTGAAAAAAAAATGCCCGACTATGGGATATATGAAAATACGATAAGATTTATATTTAAAAATCCAAAAAAAGAAAATAGAAAAGAAACATCGGAAAATTTTAAAAAAATAATTGAAAAATTAATTAAAAAAGCCACATTAAAAAAAAGAAAGGGGTGGAAAATTCAGAGAATCTCTATTGATTTATATTGTGAACTGCTTAATGACCCTATCATATTGCCGGCCCGGGACCTGAAACAAAACAACGCCGACACCGTTCTCCATGAAATCTTTAGGATTAACCAGTCATATAATGAGTTTGACCTTCTCAACGAGCCTATTTCGTGCATTATAACGACGTACAGTACGCCAACAGGAACAGGTAAAATAATTTAATTAACAATAAATATTCTCAAGATTTTAAAAAATAATAACCAAAAATAAATAATTTAGGATTTAATCCTTTGGATTATTATGAAATTAAAGAATTAGGTAGAATTAGCGTCAAAAATACGGATAGTTTTTGTAAGTAAAGAAAAAATAATAAATTTTTATCATTAATTTTTAGGTTTATTTTATGCATTAATTTTAAGTAAATTTTACCAACTAATTAATAAAAATGACGAGGAGAGAATTTCGATGGGCCAATTTCGGAAAATACTAGCGAATGAACAGAGACAACGGGAGGCAACAAAAAAATTAATTATGGATGCTAAAATCAAAATGAATGAAAAAAATTACGGACTTAAACATTTACAAATTATTCAGGATTTTTGGGTAAGTAAAACTTAAATTTTTCAGGAATATTGAAAAAATAATAATAATTTTTAGGACTCGAAATTTCCGGGAAAATTTCGAATTGTTGCCTTTTCAAGGGATGTTGGACTTCGTCCGATTTTTAAGGGGAATGGTCCCCGTAAATATAACATTGGCATTTTTCACGAAAATAATCATTGGGATGGTCAGTTTATTAATTTTCTGGTAAAAAATGTTTTTTTAGGAATTAAAAGTATTGGACAGTTTTTCCCTATTAAACATAAATTTTGTGTCAGCTGTGAAACCACTTATCAGACAGAAGAAAAGCATAGTTTGAAGTGCGAAGAAAGGTGTAAAAAATGCTGTCGAATTGGTAATAATGATGATGAAAAATAAAAAATTGAAGTAAAATTTAGGCTTTGGGTTTCCTTGCCCCCCGGAGAGAACAACTTTAAAATGCGAAAATTGTAACAGAACCTTTTTTAATGCGAGATGTTTTGAGCATCATAAAATAAAAATATGCAGAATTTATAAAAAATGTAAAAAATGTCAAACAGAATACACGACTGATACCAAAAATCAACATGAATGCGGTAAATTTAAATATAAAAAAGAGTTTAATATTTTAAACTATTTTAGACCAAAAACATTGTAAAAAATGTCACTTATTTCACGATCCAAAGAAATTGTGTTTTATGCAAAAATTGAAAATCAAAAAAATGGCGCCATATAGGATAGTGGCTTATGACTTGGAATGCACGGTAATTAAATAATTGGATAAAAATAAAAGTTTTTTATTTAGACGAATACGATTTTGGATGAAAAATCATTAAGAAAAGAGACTATTCATAAACCAAATTTTATTAGTGCCCGATATACCTGTTCATTATGTTTGGGAGAAATAAAGGATTGTGAAATTTGTGGGACGGGACCGAGGCATTTAAGATGGTGTAGTAAGGATGGAGTTGACCCGTTAAATTCTTTTGTTAAATGGATTATTAATTTGGAAAAACATGAAACATATGCATATGCACACTTTAGCGGTAAGGATTAAAAAATAATAAAAAAGCTAAAATTTTATTTAGGGCGGTACGACTCGCACTTTGTTTTGAGGGAACTTGCAAATTTGGGATATAAACAACCGGAATTAACGATAGCGGATTTAAAAATTTATGAATTAAAATTTAGAAAGGGAGAGAAATTTCCGAAAATTCATTTTCGGGACAGTTGGCTTTTAATGCAAAATAAACTGGCACATTTACCAAAAACATTTGGTTTGGATTGTGAATCAAAATTATTTTTTCCCCACCAATTTAACAAAGAGGAAAATTACGGTAAATAAAATATTTTAAAACTTAAACACAAACATTTAGGCAAAATCTTAACAAAACTTCCGCCCTTTGAGAACTATTTCCCCGATGAAATGAGTGAGGAAGAGTATGAAAAATTTAAAAAATGGTATTATGCAAATTATCATAATGGGTTTATATTAGGTAAAAAAAACTTTTTGAAGACCATAAAATTGAAAAATTTTTTAGAAGAAAAACTAGATGAATACTGTTCAAATGATACGGACATTTTAATGAAAGCTCTTTTAAAGTTGATATTTTTATTGATATAACGAAAGATATGGAAACACCGAATGGGATCGATATTTTGAGATTGTCGACAACGATTGCATCTTCATGCATGAAGTAGGGACCAAAATAAATGAAAATAAATATATAATTCTTTTAGCATTTTTCGTGCCAAATTTTTAAAAAATAGTGAAACGGTACCCATCATTCCGGAGAGCGGGTTTGAGCCTAAAGATAGTCAGAGCAACATAGCGATAAAATATTTTGAATGGATAATGCATAGAGATGGAGTTAAAGCGAGACACGCCGCAAACGGGGGAGAAATTATGCTTTTTGGAGATAAAAAATTGAAAATCGATTGCATAATTGGTGCGCAAAAACGCATAATTGAATTTCAGGTGGGAAAGAAAAAAATTAAAAACATTTAGAATTTTTTAGGGGTGCGCGTTTCATGGTTGTAAAAAATGTTATATGGGATATATGATACAGGCAAATGGATTTACGGCAGAACAAAATTATGATAGGACTCAAGAAAAAATGAAAAGATTAAGAATTGCGGGCAAAAGAATGGGGTATACAGTAGAGGAAGTTTGGGTAGGCATTATCAAATTAGCACATAAAATAACCAAATTTTTTTAGGAATGTGATGTGAGAAAAAAGTTAAATCGAAAGAGTGAAATTTATGATGAAAAAATAGCAAATTTTTTTAATAATTTACCGGAAATTGGACCAATTAACCCAAGAAATGGTTTTGCGGGTGGCCGAACTGGTGTTTAGTCATGTATTTTTTTGTGCTAATGATTAATTTTTAGGCCCATTATGTCTATTTGCTGAGGCTTCTGAAAATATGGAAATTTCGATTTATGATATTGTTAGTCTGTACCCATGGGTGAATTATTCCACCCCCTATCCTGTTGGCATCCCAAAAATAATCATTCCAAAGAAATATATAGTAAAATGGTAATATTTAAATTAAAAATACAGAATTAAATGCATTTTTAGGACTTCACCTGATGACATTCCTTATGAGGGTCTTTTGAAAGTACGAGTGATCCCTCCAAAAAATCAATTCCTTCCTGTTTTACCGTTTCATACTGTAGGTTAAGACAGTTTTTAAATTTGATAAATTTTTTTAGGATGACTTATTATTATTTACAAATTGTTCTTCGTGTGCCAAGAAGGCCAAATCAGATTTTGTTTATTCAAAAAATACAAAAAAGTGTAGACATAGTGCTGAACAACGGGCACTTACTGGTGAATTTTGTACATTAAAATTGAAAAAAGGTGATTAAATACATTAGATTTAATGAATTATGCTCGTTTTTTCAGCATTGGAATTAGGGGCTGTCATCGATCGATTTTACCGCGGTTATCATTACGAAAATTTTGATAGGAATTTGTTTAAAGAATATGTTCGAAAATTTTTAAAATTGAAAGTTGAGGCTTCCGGGTGGCCTCAGGATGTTCAAAATGAAGAAGAAAAATTGAAATTTGTGAAAACATATAGAGAAACATATGAAATTGAATTGGAAGCAACAAAAATGAATTTTAATCCTGGATTAAGACATATTGCTAAATTAGCATTAAACTCGTTATGGTAAGAAAAAAATGAAAAAAATCAATAAAAAATTATTTTAGGGGGAAATTTAGTATGCGGAATAAGTTATGTTCAACAAAAATGATTAGCAAACCGTCGGAATTTTTTGAAATAATTAATGATTACACTATTGAAATGGGTAAACCGATCAGATTTAACGACAACACATTACGGGTCATATTTTGCAAAAAGGACGAGTACATTAAGGAGCATAAATGCTCCAATGTTATGGTTTCGATATGGTAGGAAAATAAAATATCTTAGCGAATTTTAATTTTTAGGACCACCGCCCAGGCGCGGCTTAAACTTTACTCGTATATGGAACAAATAAATAATTCCGAAAATTGTAAATTAATTTACACGGATACAGGTAGACTAAAAAAAAATAAATTTTATAAATTTAAATTTAGACAGTGTATTTTTTCTACACCCCAAAGGATCGTCTCCAATTAAGGAAGGAAGTTTTTTAGGGTATGAAAAAACAACAAAAAAAAAAATTTTTTAATTTAATTTTAGTGAAATGTCAAAAGAATATGCGGATTCAAAAATATTAGAAGTAGTTTGTGCGGGTGAGAATTAAAAAAACAAATAAAAATAATTGAGAATTTTAGGGCCTAAACAGTATGCTTTGAAATTACAAAATAAAAATGGTGAAATATGGTATAAGACTAAAATTAGAGGGATGACACAAAACAAGAATAACAAAATCGATTACGAAAAATTTAAGGACATGGTTTTAAATTATCATGAAGAAAAGAAAATTCAGTTTAAACACCCAAATAAATTTGGGTATGTTTTTTAATTTTGACAAAAATAATTAATTTGTTTAGGCCGACGAGAGAAAGTTATGTGATTAGCCGTAATATTACTAAAGATTATCGACCGATTCAAAAGAAGGGGTTAGTTTGATTGATTTCATTTCAGGAAATAATATTTAAATTTAGGATTATTTTGGATGACGAAAATTTAACTGTTTTGCCTTTTGGTTCTTGGTGATTATTTTTTGAATAAATTTTTTAAACGTTGACTTTTATTTATTTTTTTTGGTTTTTTTCCTTAATATTTTTTAAATGTATAAAAGAAAATAATTAAAAATAAAATTAAAAATGGATAAACAAAAGAAACAAAGAGGAAGGCCGCCTAAAAACATGGAGAAAAAAGAAACTCCCCAAAAAGAAAATTTGGAGAAGAAAGGAATTCCTCAAATAGAAAAAATTAAAATTCTAAGGCCCAAGATACATCTTAAAGGAAGAAAAATAGAATTGGACACTGAAAACGGTACCAATTCCGCTCCAATTAAATTAAAACTTCCTCAAATTTATGTAAGACTGTAAAAATTAAAAACTTTAGAAATGATGAAAAATATTATAATCAGTAAAGTTTTAAAAAAATATATTTAAAATAAAGCTTGAAAAGTATAGTCATATTTTATCATGCTCAAAATTAACATACAGGTCTTTGTAGTTGTAATAGGGAGATACCAATAGATGACCAAAAAATGAGAGATTATGATTATTAATATGCTCAAACAATGAAATATGGTTAGGTGAAAAATCCACTGATCAGATTGTTCAAAAATGAGCAATGCTAAGTGAATGGTGAGAGTGAGTGATTATCGATGTGTAATTGATCAGAGTGAGTGATCAAAAAGTGAACGAGTGACTAGGAAGGAATGAGTGATCAGGGAACGAGTGCATGATCAAAGAGAGATAAAAAAATAGTATGATCGGCGTGTGTGAGTGATCAAGAATGATCAGAAGCATGTGATCAGACAATGATCAGAGTGAGTAGATATTTGATCAGAAAGTGATCACAGTGAGTACATGATTAAGTAATTGAGTGATCAGATAGAAAGTAATACGTGTTAGTGATCAAAGAGAGATTCGAGTGAGAACGTATGTGATTAAGTGACTGCGTGAACAAATAGATAATACTGATCAGAAAATGTTAAAAGTGAGAAAGTGATCAAAAACTATCAGAACCATCAGCCTATAAAGTAAGTGAATGTGTGGGTATGACCAGAGCGGTCACAGTGAGTACATAATTGAATGCATGAATGATCAGAAATTGATCAAAGAGTACATGAACTGAGAGAGAGAGAGAGAGTGCTCGGAGTAGCTCGTGATTAGAATATATGGATGATCAATGGTTGAGCGAGTGATCATAGAGATAGTGAGTGCTCAGAAGGTGATCCGAGTGATCAAAAGGGTTCAGAGCAACTGTGTGTGAGTAGGCCAAGTAATCAGTGACTGAGCAAATTGATCAATGAATGATTAGGAACTCGTAAGTAGTCAGAGAGTGGAGAGAGAGAGATCGGAGTGAAAGTGTGATCATAAAGAGAATACGTGATCAGAAATGATCAGAGTGAGAGTGCTTGACCAGAGAATGAGTAGGTGAGTACAGGCGAGATGTGAAAATGGTTAGAGAGAGTGAGAGAGAGAGCGATTGCAATAGCATATAACTTAGTGAACGTGCGATCATTAAGACATTGAGTAATCAAAACTGATCAGAATGACAATAATTGAGCCAAAAATACCAGAGTAAACATGTTGGTGAATGGATGAGTGTATGTCCGGAACACAATCTGAGTGAGTACATGGGTGAATGCGTGAGTATGTGAAAGGAGAGAGAGAGGGTATAAGTGACCTGAGTAAGAAGGGTACGATAGTGAGTGATCATTAGGGGCCAAGTGAGAGTGAGTGATCATACGGTGATCAGTGGGAGTGAGTGATCAGACAGAGACTGAGTGACAAAAGTGATCAGAATGAGAATGGGTATCAAAAAATTATCAGAATGATCATGTTAGTGAATGCGTGGGTGATCATATAGAAGTGGGTGATTATAAGAGAGTTAGTGATAAGGTGATCAGGGTGGGAGTAAATGATCAAAATAGATTATAGTGGGAGTTATTGATAAACCAGACTGGTTGAGTGAAAGTAAGTAAATGCACGACTGATCAGAAAGATCAGAATGTGTACATTCATGATCAATATGCTTTGGTGGGTGCCTGCGTTGGTGTGCATGTATTTGCAAATGCAGATGCAGATACAGGTAGGGTGCATGTGCGTATGCGTGCACGTGCGTGCATGTGCGTATTGCAAAGTGTAAGTTCGATGTGTATGCCTGGAAGTGTAGGGTGCATGTTAGGTGCAAATGTGTGCGTGTTCGGTGCAGGGCATATGCAGGTAAGGTGAAATACGTGTTATGTGTGCGTGTGTTTTTGGTGTAGGCAGGTGTGTGGTCAAATGCATGTGCAATGCGTTTGTTTGCATGTGCATGCCTTCCGTGTAAGTGCAAACGCGGCGTGTGCGCGTGCATTTGTGGAATGCGTGAGTGCATACATGTGCAGGTGCAGATACAGTAATTTGAATATGCATGGGGTTTATGGACGTGTGTTTTGGGTGCAGGCGTGTGTGTCTGATCAGATGCAGGTGCAAGTGTGTTTGTTTGCAGGTGCATGCGTTCAACGTATGTGCAAATGCGGTGCGTGTGAGTGCATTTCTGCAGTGTGTGAGTGTCTGCATGTGCAGGGCATATGCAGGTAAGGTGAAAAACGTGTTATGTGTGCGTGTGTTTTTGGTGTAGGCAGGTGTGTGGTCAAATGCATGTGCAATGCGTTTGTTTGCATGTGCATGCCTTCCGTGTACGTGCAAATGCGGCGTGTGCGCGTGCATTTGTGGAATGCGTGGGTGCATACATATGCAGGTGCAGATACAGGTAATTTGAATATGCATGGGGTTTATGGGCGTGTGTTTTGGGTCTAGGCACGTATGTGTGGGTGAGTCAGGTGCAGGTGCAAGTGTGTTTCCTTGCAAATACAGGTGCAAATACAGGTTAAATGCAAATGCATGTGATTTGTGTGCGCGCTTTGGGCGAAGGTAGGTGTGTGTGGGTGTGTCAGGTGCAAGTGCAAGTGTATTTTGTTTGCAGGTGCAGGTACAATTGCTGTTTTGGTATGTAATTGTAGGTATTCGTGTCCAAAAGATAGGTACAAAAAAAGCAAAATATGTATAAAAATAATTAAAATGAATAAATATTCGGAAAAAAGAGCTCATATAAAGTTTAATAAAAAGGGAAAAAAATCTATGAGGAAATATATAAAACAAAAATTATCGAGAAATGCAAAAATAAAAATGAATAAAGATACAATTTTATCAAAAATTTATTATAATTTAAAATCGCCGGCAAGCTTTGCTGGGATTCAAAAAATTTTAAATGAGGCGAAAAAATTTGACCCGGAAATCACGAGTGAAGATGTAAACAATTTTCTCGAAAAACAGAGAACATACACGATTCACAAGCCCATACGCAAAAGATTCCCGAGACTAAAAACAATACCGAGCGGCTTCCATACCGATTGGCAGTGTGATTTATGCATCTTTGATCAATTGAAAAAGCATAATGACGGTTACAAGTATCTGTTGGTATGCATCGACGTACTGAGTCGGATGATCTTCAGTGCACCTGCTAAGTCAAAGAAAAGTGAGGACATGATAGTGGCTTTTGATCTGGTTTTCAAAAAGTCGAAAATTATCCCGATGAAAATATATAGTGACAGCGGCTTAGAGTTTCACGCGGGAAAAATGAAAAAATATTTTGAAGAAAAATTGATCATCAAAAATGTCATGTATAGTCCCGATCTGCACGCCGGAGTCGTTGAGAGGGCAAATCGAACAATAAAGGAACGTTTGTACCGATATTTTACAAAAATGGACACACACCGATGGGTCGACGTAATAGATAAAATAGTCTCAAACATTAACAACAGTGTGAATAGGACATTGGGGGTCAAGCCGTCTTCAATTAATTTTGAAAATGCCGAAATTGTTTGGGAAAGATTATTTGGAAATTTGGAAATTCGAAAAAATAATAAATTTAAAATTGGTGATTTAGTCCGAATTACAAAAGAAAAGGGGAAATTCGCAAAGGGATATCTGCCGAATTTTACGGAAGAAGTATTTAAAATTTACAATATAATTAAATCAGACCCAATCGCATACCGAATTGAAGATTTAAATGGGGATAATATTAAAGGAATTTTTTATGATGCCGAGTTGGTAAAAGTTTCGGAAAATCAAATAAATAAAATATAAAAGAAATCCGACAAAAAATAAAACAAAAATGAATAAAATTAATTTTCTTCGTACTTTTAGGTTTGGTATTTGGCCAAACAAATGCTAATTGTTGTTGTCTTTCGAATGAGGAAAAACAGCAATTGAATGCTGCGAGAAAACCCATTGAAAAAACATTTCGGGATACTCTCAGATTAAATACTGAAGCCCGAGATTTCGCGGCTGCTTCTCATAGGGCTATTATGGAGGCAGAGAAAATTAAAGTTCGTCACCCCGAGGCACCGGGCATGAAAACATGGTTCGGTAGGCTATTGGAAGGGGTGAGAAAGGTACAAGGAATTTCTGGAAAAATCAACGAAGAAAAACAGAAAATGGGATTTATCAAAACCGAAATGGACACGTGTTTGGACCGAAAAGATGTGTTAATGTGCCGAGAATTGGCTGACGAAGCAAAGGGGACATTTGAAATTGTTAAGCAGTATAGACAGGACATCGGAAGCACGTTCCGTAACGCCTATACTCAGTCTGACCTCGGGATCGGGGAATTGGCCCAAAAAGTAAAGGAAACCCTGAAAGAATACTTGTCCCGGCCGAGGCCCTCCTCTAAGCCAACATTTAATGATGAATTTATATCTGCTTAATGTATAAAAGAAAACGAAAAGATAATAATAAATTTTAAAATGGTTCAAATAACAGAAAAAGGAACATCAATTTTGTTGGAAGCCTCAAAAAAAGAGGCAGAAAGGGCATGGAAGGAAGTTTCAGTATTGGTAGAGGAAGCCGATGATTTTGCCAAATCTGCCCGTGGAGCCCTTAATCGGGCAATTAAATCCCGAGAAAAGGCCCCGTATGCCCCGGGGGTTCGAGAATGGTTTGTAAAAATGTCAGATTGTATCTGGGAAATTTACACCATTTTGGATAAAATTAATTCCAAGTCTGATAGAACGGAGTCTATTTGGCACGAGGCCGAACGTTCTAAAGATTTTGACCAGGTGAAGAAGCTGGAGGATCAAGTACTTAAGGAATTGAATGAAGTGAGAAAGCTACACTTAGAATCTCGCAGGATTCATACCAAAATTTTGGAGTTAGAAAATAAAGTTCAGTCTGTAGTGTGGGATTTTATTGGGGTTGACGAATAGAGGATAACCAAAATTCAAATAAATAAAATGACAACAATTGACCAAGAAATACAATTCATCAAAAATGAAATTGTCAAAAGGTGGAAAAGTGAAAGAAAAATGGTTAAAGATGCAGACAAGTTAGTAATTTACTGTAATAATATCTCTTTCTATGCAAAAACATATATGCTCATTGCATTTAGTGCTCCAGGAATACATCAACTATATGAAAAAATATTAGAAATAGCGCAAAACATTAGGCTACTATCTCTACAGATTTCAAATGAATATCAAAATATTTCGAATATTCTTGGTGATATTGAGAATTGTTTAAAATATAAAAACATACAAAAATGTCAGGAAAACGAGAACTCATCAAAACACAGCATGACAACCTGTTATAAATACCAGAAACAGCTGAGAAAATTTCGAATAGAAATAGATGATTGGTTCCAAAATATTGCATCATTAGCTATAAATTATTTAAATCCACCAGAAGAACCTATCAAAGAGCAAAATGAAAATCATCAAAACGAAATATTTTATACGCCATACCGAAGGAACCGAATTATACATGGACAATTATCAGAAATTTTTTATAGTCCCTATAGGAGGAATTGAATCATAAAAATATATTTAGATTTTTCTAAATGTTTTTTTTTTTGCGCTATCGGCAATTTCGCATTCGACTAATAATCTATCTGATCATTTGTAACATGTTTTCACCATTTTTGCTTTCATTTTAACATGTATTGAGTGCGCGAGGGAGAGGGAGTTTTTAAAAAATTCAACTGATTGTAAGTCAATAAAATATGTGGTAATTTGCAACAATTTTGGCGTACACCATAGAAACACGTGGGCTTTCTCTTTCAGCCCAGCAAAGATAAATATTTTGTGTGGTTAAAATATTGTGTCCTTATTTTTCGCTACTTTTTGGTTTGTCCTTAAATTTCCATTTATTTCTCATTTTGAAAATTAAATAATTTTATTTCCCGCTCAAAAAATAAATTCCGAGCATTTTTTCTTATAAATTTTTCTCGCATTTTTGGTGTACTCTCTTACTTTTTATGTCAAATTTTAAAAAATATTTAATTAATTATCCTTCTTCTAAAATAGGAAAATTCATCATGCAATTTGTTTTTGTCTCTAGTGTTTAAAAGTGTCAAAAATATTTTCATTTGGTTTTTTAATTCGTTTCTTTTTTAATTTTTCCTTTAATGGTCAATATAATCTTCAAAAATTACCGAAAATAAATAAGGGTTTTTCCAAAATAAAAATAAAAAATTTCTCAAAATTTTCGTGTTAAAATCGTGAACAAAGAATAAAATAGTAAAACCAAAAATTTTCGCACACTTTCATAGTCCTTTATTTCCCGCAATAGAAATAGGCCAAACAAAGAACAAAGATGTTTTTTTTACTCAACATAATTATCTTAAGATATAAATTATAATTTCGATAATTTTGTTTGGTTTTTTTTGAATAGCCTTTTAATAGTATTCTCAATATTCGGTTTCGGGTGTGAGGTTTATTGGTTAATGGGAGAGCCGAAAATGCCAGCATTGTAACTGTTAATTTATCACATGAAAAAAAATTGGATATGAGAGTGACATCAAAAGAATTTATTACCGAGGACTAAAAAAACATTTATCCCTTTTCAAATTTAGCGCACCTTTATTTTCCCGCACTAAAAACTGCGTTTTATTCCAATCATTTTTTTAAACTTTTTTTTTCAATTCATTATTGTATGTGTATTCAATTGTTGCAATTCACAAATCGATAATTTCCGTTGATATCGATTAATTGGGGATAGCAAAAAAAACGGCTGGAACTCGCGCAATGGCGCGAAGCGTACCCGAGAATACCATTAGGCTGGGGTTTTTGCACCAAAATTAATGGCCGGGGGTCCCTTTACAATTTAATCGCTTTTTCGAGATTTATGAATTACTCTTTTTCTCTAATTCTCTCCTCTCTCCTATGGTGAATACGCATCTCTCTGCCCAGGGGGGGGACAAGATTTTTATACTAATACTACTCTCGTGATGTTTAAAGTTTTTCATAAATCAAATTCCAGCGCCCAGCGATTTGTTTAAATCAGCAGATGAACACACACAAAGATTGATGAACAAAATAGTTAAAAATTGTGAAACGAAATTTGCGACATAAAAAACAAAAAGAAATCACTTAAATTCAGGGCTTAGTAAATCTATAAGAAATTAGCCAAACAATGTTCAAATGTTTGTTGTTGCCGAAATGGCACCGCTGACTTTGGCACTGTTGCTCATCATCCTTTTGACGGGTAGTGACCGCTGTGCCGTGGCGCTCGCGGCAGGCCTTGGTAATGGCGTTAATGTACAGCCTAGCTACTACAACAGTGGCAAAGTGGCACTTGGCCTTTCCCAGTTGAAAGCGTTGGCACCGAAAGTGAAAACTGTGCGCATTGAGGTGGAGCCATTAAAATACCAAAGTCATGGAAAATGTCAAGAACATGCCGCCGAAAATGATAGACCATAGGAGAAGTAATAAGAAGTGCCGAGCTGTAAATTAAGAAAGTCATTTTGTATAACAGCTCATATGGGGCTCAGCTAAAAAGCAAACAGCGGACCGAAAATTGGATTTTTATAAAATTTGGCAGGGTTCGAGTTGTTCGGTTTTTTAGCAACACAAAAAAGTTAAGAATTATTTATTTCGATGAATTTTTAATTTTTCAAAATAAAGAAATGGATTTCTGTGCTTGAACAAACCGCAAATATCAGTTGGGCGACGACTACAGTCTCAATATAAACAATTAAGTTTAACGAAAAGAATCAAATCTTTATCCAAAAATAATTAATTTAATTATAAGATTTATTTTTATAAAAAAAAACTAAAAAAAAAATAATTTAAAAATTTCCCATTTATGTTTAAAAAACGGTTTGTTTAGCCATGTAACTTTTCAGTGTACAAGCTAACCTTAATACATTCTAACTGTATATGTTTATAGTTTGAAGAAAAAAGCGTAATTTATTATTGTTTTAACATGAGTTGCTGCAAGCTGCTAATTGGTGGAAGACTAATTACAAATCATTAGCACAGTCCAGCAACTTTGTAGTCAATCTGATGAACGAGCGCAACCGCATACAACAATGCGCTGAAAATTGTGCGAAAAGTGTACAGCGGAACGGGGGTCATTGACGCACCCGGTTGTGGGGGGGGGGGGGGGTATTATCAATGCAGATCGCCAAGGATGCCATTTTGGGTATGTGGTTTGAAAGCGGATCGAATTTAGGTTGAGAGCGTGACAAGTTCCGTAGAACTCGCAATCTTACCGTTTTCCTGTAAATACGTAAACTAAAAAACCCAAATTTACGACTTTTAAAGGATTCCATTGACATTTCATTGTAAAATATATTTTATGAGCATATTTGGGCATTTAAAAAAATCCTCATTAAACGATTAAACGGCCCCATTTAATATTTAAAAATTATTCCATCATTGCATATTTATCCGATAAGTTATAACATGCAGAAGAACCGTTGTGTGGACAACTCGGACATTGATGACCTGCTGGCCAAGGCTGGTCGTTCAATGATAATCGGCGAGTTTGGCGGTTTACCGAATGAAGAAAACTGCGTCGTGACGGGGTTGTGTCTTATGCCAAATCAAAAGGGTAAGATGGCGCCGGGTCATTACTCAAAAACCATCAAAATGGGCGTTACTCAAAAAAAAAATTTTTGACAGATTTTGAAAAAAGTTAAAAATTTAAATGAATTTAAAATTGAAAAAAGGAAAAAATCTTACAACACCTTCGATTCCCAGGACGTCTCCGTTCCAAGTACTAAGAAGGCCCAACGTTGCTTAACTTGCCAGATCGGACGGGATGGCGTGCTTTCAACGTGGTATGGTCGTAAGCGAAAGGACAGCAATTAAAGTAATTTAAATAGGCATATTTAAAAGAGCCTATTTTTTTTTTGCTTGTTCACAAGAGAATTTATTAAAAAAAGGCAAAATTCGACTTAAATTAATAAAATGAAATTTGAAAACGTTCATTAAAAAAATTTCAGGATGAAATATAAAATTTAAAAAATAGAAGAAAAAAATTTAATTTATTTTCTAACTTAAAAACATTGTCAGAGGCAGTGCCCGCCGAAAAAAAGGCAAAAAAATTTTAAAAAAAGTTAAAAAATGTTAAAAATTTAATAAATTTAATATTGAAAAAAGGAAAAAAGTTTACAACACCTTCGATTCCCAGGACGTCTCCGTTCCAAGTACTAAGAAGGCCCAACGTTGCTTAACTTGCCAGATCGGACGGGATGGCGTGCTTTCAACGTAGTATGGTCGTAAGCGAAAGGACAGCAATTAAAGTCATTTAAATAGGCATATTTAAAAGAGCCTATTTTTTTTTTGCTTGTTCACAAGAGAATTTATTAAAAAAAGGCAAAATTCGACTTAAATTAATAAAATGAAATTTGAAAACGTTCATTAAAAAAATTTCAGGTGAAATATAAAATTTAAAAAATAGAAGAAAAAAATTTAATTTATTTTCTAACTTAAAAAACATTGTCAGAGGCAGTGCCCGCCGAAAAAAAAGGCAAAAAAATTTTAAAAAAGGTTAAAAAATGTTAAAAATTTAAATAAATTTAAAATTGAAAAAAGGAAAAAAGTTTACAACACCTTCGATTCCCAGGACGTCTCCGTTCCAAGTACTAAGAAGGCCCAACGTTGCTTAACTTGCCAGATCGGACGGGATGGCGTGCTTTCAACGTGGTATGCTCGTAAGCGAAAGGACAGCAATTAAAGTAATTTAAATAGGCATATTTAAAAGAGCCTATTTTTTTTGCTTGTTCACAAGAGAATTTATTAAAAAAAGGCAAAATTCGACTTAAATTAATAAAATGAAATTTGAAAACGTTCATTAAAAAAATTTCAGGTGAAATATAAAATTTAAAAAATAGAAGAAAAAAATTTAATTTATTTTCTAACTTAAAAAACATTGTCAGAGGCAGTGCCCGCCGAAAAAAAAGGCAAAAAAATTTTAAAAAAAGTTAAAAAATGTTTAAAATTTAAATAAATTTAAAATTGAAAAAAGGAAAAAAGCTTACAACACCTTCGATTCCCAGGACGTCTCCGTTCCAAGCACTAAGAAGGCCCAACGTTGATTAATTTGCCAGATCGGACGGGATGGAGTGCTTCCAACGTGGTATGGTAGTAAGCAAAAGGACAGCAATTAAAATAATTTAAATAGGCATATTTAAAAGAGCCTATTTTTTTTTGCTTGTTCACAAGAGAATTTATTTAAAAAAAGGCAAAATTCGACTTAAATTAATAAAATGAAATTTGAAAACGTTCATTAAAAAAATTTCAGGTGAAATATAAAATTTAAAAAATAGAAGAAAAAAATTTAAT
Organism: Heterodera schachtii; assembly: GCA_023374025.1. Classification (NCBI taxonomy): domain Eukaryota; kingdom Metazoa; phylum Nematoda; class Chromadorea; order Rhabditida; family Heteroderidae; genus Heterodera; species Heterodera schachtii. The sequence continues at coordinate 1,754,225 of SIJG01000016.1, forward strand.
TTATTTTCTAACTTAAAAAACATTGTCAGAGGCAGTGCCCGCCGAAAAAAAAGGCAAAAAAATTTTAAAAAAAGTTAAAAAATGTTAAAAATTTAAATAAATTTAAAATTGAAAAAAGGAAAAAAGTTTACAACACCTTCGATTCCCAGGACGTCTCCGTTCCAAGTACTAAGAAGGCCCAACGTTGCTTAACTTGCCAGATCGGACGGGATGGCGTGCTTTCAACGTGGTATGGTCGTAAGCGAAAGGACAGCAATTAAGTAATTTAAATAGGCATATTTAAAAGAGCCTATTTTTTGCTTGTTCACAAGAGAATTTATTAAAAAAGGCAAAATTCGACTTAAATTAATAAAATGAAATTTGAAAACGTTCATTAAAAAATTTCAGGATGAAATATAAAATTTAAAAAATAGAAGAAAAAATTTAATTTATTTTCTAACTTAAAAAACATTGTCAGAGGCAGTGCCCGCCGAAAAAAAGGCAAAAAAATTTTAAAAAAAGTTAAAAAATGTTAAAAATTTAAATAAATTTAAAATTGAAAAAAGAAAAAAACTTTACAACACCTTCGATTCCCAGGACGTCTCCGTTCCAAGTACTAAGAAGGCCCAACGTTGCTTAACTTGCCAGATCGGACGGGATGGCGTGCTTTCAACGTGGTATGGTCGTAAGCGAAAGGACAGCAATTAAAGTAATTTAAATAGGCATATTTAAAAGAGCCTATTTTTTTTGCTTGTTCACAAGAGAATTTATTAAAAAAAGGCAAAATTCGACTTAAATTAATAAAATGAAATTTGAAAACGTTCATTAAAAAAATTTCAGGATGAAATATAAAATTTAAAAAATAGAAGAAAAAAATTTAATTTATTTTCTAACTTAAAAAACATTGTCAGAGGCAGTGCCCGCCGAAAAAAAAGGCAAAAAAATTTTAAAAAAAGTTAAAAAATGTTAAAATTTAAATAAATTTAAAATTGAAAAAAGGAAAAAAGTTTACAACACCTTCGATTCCCAGGACGTCTCCGTTCCAAGTACTAAGAAGGCCCAACGTTGCTTAACTTGCCAGATCGGACGGGATGGCGTGCTTTCAACGTGGTATGGTCGTAAGCGAAAGGACAGCAATTAAAGTAATTTAAATAGGCATATTTAAAAGAGCCTATTTTTTTTGCTTGTTCACAAGAGAATTTATTAAAAAAAGGCAAAATTCGACTTAAATTAATAAAATGAAATTTGAAAACGTTCATTAAAAAAATTTCAGGATGAAATATAAAATTTAAAAAATAGAAGAAAAAAATTTAATTTATTTTCTAACTTAAAAAACATTGTCAGAGGCAGTGCCCGCCGAAAAAAAGGCAAAAAAATTTTAAAAAAGGTTAAAAAAATGTTAAAATTTAAATAAATTTAAAATTGAAAAAAGAAAAAAACTTTACAACACCTTCGATTCCCAGGACGTCTCCGTTCCAAGTACTAAGAAGGCCCAACGTTGCTTAACTTGCCAGATCGGACGGGATGGCGTGCTTTCAACGTGGTATGCTCGTAAGCGAAAGGACAGCAATTAAAGTAATTTAAATAGGCATATTTAAAAGAGCCTATTTTTTTTGCTTGTTCACAAGAGAATTTATTAAAAAAGGCAAAATTCGACTTAAATTAATAAAATGAAATTTGAAAACGTTCATTAAAAAAATTCAGGATGAAATATAAAATTTAAAAAATAGAAGAAAAAAATATTAATTTATTTTCTAACTTAAAAAACATTGTCAGAGGCAGTGCCCGCCGAAAAAAAAGACAAAAAAATTTTAAAAAAGATAAAAATGTTAAAAATTTAAATAAATTTAAAATTGAAAAAGGAAAAAAGCTTACAACACCTTCGATTCCCAGGACGTCTCCGTTCCAAGTACTAAGAAGGCCCAACGTTGCTTAACTTGCCAGATCGGACGGGATGGCGTGCTTTCAACGTGGTATGGTCGTAAGCGAAAGGACAGCAATTAAAGTAATTTAAATAGGCATATTTAAAAGAGCCTATTTTTTTTGCTTGTTCACAAGAGAATTTATTAAAAAAGGCAAAATTCGACTTAAATTAATAAACTGAAATTTGAAAATGTTCATTAAAAAATTTCAGAATGAAATATAAAATTAAAATAAATCAAAGAAAAAAGGAATCAAGACAATGATAGGGAAGCTGCAGAGAGAAACAATAGAAATGGTGAATGCTGTAAATGCGCCGCTCAATCTGCTCAATTACGATGCAGAAATTTATGTACCGCGGATCATCGATTGGTGGAATGGCGAAAAATTTGCGGGCCAGTGGAAATTCAAGGCTTTTATTTTCGGATCAACAGGGCATTACAAGCCATTGTTTATATATGGGGCGGAGGATTACGATGTGTCAATTCTGCTGTACTTTGATGAGGGACACTTTAACGGCGTGCAGAAAAATGGCAATTGTTTGGAAAGCCTTATTGCTTGAGTTGTGAAGGGACTTATGATCATCCAAAACGGCACTCCAAAAGTTGCAAGGCTCGCTGCATATGGAAGAGAGGTTTTATTTTTCATCAAAATTTTTTGGTTTACAGATTTTTTAGGGTCACAAATGCAACGAAAGATGGTGTGAAAATTGTCAAATTTTTCATGAATTTGAGCGAGGCTGCTTTATAAGACCGCTTGAACCGAACCAGAAAAAAGAAGCAGTGGGATGGCGCTTGGTTCCCTGTGACTTGGAAACAACACAACACACGCCTGTCGACCCGGATTTTCCGGAAAAACGGAAGCACCAAGTCAATTTCGTGACCGCAAAAGTCGCGTGTCCGGAATGTATTTCATCAGGAAGATGGAAAGAGAGTTTGCGTGGCAAATTCTGCAACATTTCTGGCTATTATCGAACAGTCACATTCAGCCAAATGCCTTTTCATGATACAAAAGTCGACAAACAAAATATTGATCGACATCCATTGGTTTCGTTCGTGAAATGGATTCTCTACAAGCTGCCAAAACAATACGACACTATTGCCTACTCACATTTTGGGGGTCGATTCGACATGGTCTTGGTTGTTTCGAGAATTATTATTGGAGGGACTCAACCCTTCAATGATTAAAAGGGAAATCGATTGTTTGAGATGAAAGCAAGTTTTTTTTACTGATTAACGTAAATAATTGTTTATTTGTAGGTGAAAAGCAGGAAAAAGATGAACCCAAATGTGACTTTCCGAGACTCGTGGAACTTGATTCCTGGGCCACTGGCATCGATGGTCCCAATGTTCGGTTTGGATGTGCAAGACAAACCCTTTTTTCCTCACCTGGCAAACCGGCCTGAAAATTACGGATGCAATCTCTTCCCTACCAAATCCGACTACTTGGCAGACGGAATGAACATCGCAAAGAGAAAAGAATTCGACAAATGGTATCAACAGAACAGAAACACTTCATTTTGGCATGCATGTTCCAACTGTTATCCTGATGATAACGAAGTGCTGCCTTGTGGCAAAACAGCAGGGCGAATTCGCGAAAAAATAAACGACAAATGGCGTCGTATTAGGAGAAGCGTTGTTGCACACCACAATTAGGAACGGGGAATTGTATCCCAAAATCCAAACACAATAAAACAATTTACTTTTACAATTAAAAGTCCAAACAGCGAAGAAATTGCATAAACATTTTAAAATTAACCAAAACGAGCGAATATCCAAATCTGAATGAGAAGTGACCAGAGGAGAAAAAAGTCGGCAGCGGAAAACAATCAATAAAAGAAAAAGGCGGGAGATTCAAAATTGAGAATGAAAGGACAAAATAAATGAAAGAGAATACAATTAAATAATTAATTAATTAAGTCAAAAATTGGGAATAAAACAAATTAACAATCTTATCACATCGAATTGGCCGACGCAACAGGTCCAACGACGAAGTTTTTGAAATCCGGCACAGAACGGAAATTGTCAGCCGTTGATGGCTCAATTACAAACAAAGCCGCGTCAAATCACTTTATCAGGCCTGTTCAATGTTGTGGTTTTCGTTTTGTTCGCACATTTTACCGGTCAAATTATTATGTTGGTCCGTGCCACTGCTGAATGCCCACCCTTACTGCCCCTTTTGGAAGCCGAATGCCCTGCCGATGGTTTGAAGCGCTGAGGACATCGCTTTGTAGAGGGCGGGGATGTCATATAATTGTTGATTTTGAATTATTTTGGCGTTTTATTTTAGTTTTTGTGACCCTTTAATTTTATTTTGTTTTGTTTTGGTATGTGTGATATATGTGGTCAACTCAAAAGTTGTAATTGATTGCTGTGTGCTGTGTTTTATATTTGGAAGTAAAAGAAAGCAGCGAAAAGAGACGGCGACTTTGGTTTGGATTCGGGATATAATTCCCCTTTCCCATTGGACAATTCTATTTCTTACGACGATGGAAATCATTTTGGAAGAAGTCCCGAACGTTGAGATTTTTTGCCAATGCGAGATTGAGGCAATGTTGGCAAAGGACAAGCAAATTAGGAAAAAATTCGGCGAATATACCGGTGACGGGGGACGACCAATCGATATCCGGTCATCTTTCATGGGAGGAAGAACTGGGGCTCTGAAGCTTTTTCACGAGGCAGCGAAAGGGCAGAAAATCAGCTATTATGACGTCACCAGCCTCTATCCTTTCATAAAGTTAATTTTCGTTTTTTCTGTTTATCAATTTTTTTAGCTTTACAACGGATTACCCAATTGGACATCCCACCCTTCACGTCCCGTGTGAAGAAGTTGATTGGCGAACGCCTGAGGACAATCCATACCCATTGGCTATCCTCAAAGTGTTCGTCATTCCGCCCCGACAAATTGATGTGCCAGTTTTGCCGGTCAAAGTTGATGATCGACTATGTTTTCCGCTGTGCATGAAATGCTGCAAAAAGTTCCCCAATGGCGCCGTAAAGCTGTCTTACAGTTGCAAAC